>JBBYHL010020827.1:130731-193367 GCA_038381835.1 Adansonia madagascariensis
CGTGATTGGCCACTACATCATGTTCTCCTTATTAAGATACATGATATTGATGCTTTGGTTTGGCAAGAAAAACCTTTCTTTCCACCATTTTCCCTAGAATCGAAGCTTGTCCATCAAATGAGACAAATTTAGATTTTCATAATCATCTCCATTTTTTTTGTTATTAGGCACCTAAATCACATTCTCCTTTATGGGTACATGATATTGGTGCTTTAGTTTGGCAATGAAAGCAT
Source organism: Adansonia madagascariensis (assembly GCA_038381835.1). Classification (NCBI taxonomy): domain Eukaryota; kingdom Viridiplantae; phylum Streptophyta; class Magnoliopsida; order Malvales; family Malvaceae; genus Adansonia; species Adansonia madagascariensis. Next base: position 130,965 of record JBBYHL010020827.1, read on the forward strand.
TTCTCTCCACCATTTTTCGTATAATTAAATTTTATTCCTCAAATGAGATAAATTTGGATTCCTATAATAATCTACATTATTTCATGATTCGACACTACAATCATGTTCTCCTCATTGGGACATACGATATTGGTGCTTTTGTTTGGCAAGAAAAGCTTTCCGTTCCACCATTTTCCTTACAATCAAAGTTTGTCAGTCAAACGAGGGAAAATTGGATTCTCAAGATAATCTTCATTCTTTTTATGATTGTGCACTACATCATGTTCTCCTCATTGAGATACATGATATTAACGCTTTGGTTTGATTTAGCAAGAAAAGCTTTTCTTTCCACCATTTTCCCTTGAATCAAAGTTTATCCGTCAAGCGAGACAAACGTGGATTCTCGTAATAATCTCTATTTTTTTGTTATTGGGCACTACATTCACGTTCTCCTCTTTGGGTACATGATTTTGGTGCTTTGGTTTGGCAATAAAAGCTTTTCTCTCCACTATTTTCCTTATCATCAAAGTTTATCCGTCAAATAAGGCAAACTTGGATTCTCATAATAGTTTTCATTTTTTTTATGGTCAGGCACCATAATCATGTTCTCCTCATTGGGATACATGATATTGATGCCTTGGCTTGGCAAGAAAAGCTTTTTTTCCACAACTTCCATAAAATCAAAGTTCATCTATCAATCGAGACAAACTTGGATTCTCATAATAATCACCATTTTTTTGTGATTCGGCACTGCAATCATGTTCTCCTCACTGGGATAAAGGATATTGGTGCTTTCGTTTGGCAAGAAAAGCTTTCTCTCCACCATTTTCCTTACAATTCAAACTTTATTCATCAAATAAGGCAAACTTGGATTCTCATAATAATCTTCATTCTTTTTATGCCTGGGCACTAAAATCATATTTTCTTTATTGCAATACACAATATTGATGCTTTTGTTCGGCAAGAAAAGCTTTCTTTTTTACCATTTTCCTTAAAATAAAAGTTCATTTGTCAAATGGGACAAACTTGGATTCTCATAATAATCTTTATTCCTTTTGTGATTGGGCACTATATCATGCTCTCCTCATTAAGATACATGATATTGATGCTTTGGTTTTGCAAGAAAAGCTTTTCTTTCCACCATTTTCCCTAAAATTAAAGTTTATCCGTCAAACGAGACAAACTTCAATTCTTATAATCATCTCCATTTTTTTGTTATTGGGAGCTACAATCATGTTCTCCTCTATGGGTATATGATATTGGTGCTTTGGTTTGGCAATAAAAGCTTTTCTCTCCACCATTTTTCTTATAATCAAATTTCATCTGTCAAATAAGACAAATTTGGATTCTCATAATAATTTTCATTTTTTTGTGATTGGGCACTGTATTGATGTTCTCATCATCATGATAAATGATATTGATGCATTGGTTTGGCAAGAAAAGCATTTCTTTCCATATTTTCCATAGAATCAAAGTTCATCTATTAAACAAGACAAACTTGGATTCTCATAATAATATCCACTGTTTTGTGATTTGAAACTACAATTATTTTCCCTACGATTAATGTTCGTCCATCAGTGAGACAAACTTGGATTCTTGTAAAAATCTTCATTTTTTGTTAATGGGCACTACAATCATGTTCTCCTCTTTGGGTACATGATTTTGGTGCCTTGTTTTGGCAATAAAAGCTTTTCTCTCCACCATTTTCCTTATAATGAAAGTTCATCCATAAAATAATACAAATTTGGATTCCCATAATAATTTTTATTTTTTTGTTATTGGGCACCGTAATGATGTTCTCATCATCGGGATACGTGAAACTGATGCTTTGGCTTGGCAAGAAAAGCTTTTCTTTCTAGATTTTCCATAGAATCAAAGTTCGTTCATCAAGCAAGGCAAACTTGGATTCCCATAATAATCTCCATTATTTTTTGATTCGAAACTACAATCTTGTTCTCCTTATTGGCATACACGATATTAGTGCTTTGGTTTCGCAAGAAATGATATCTCTTCGGCATTTTCCTCACAGTTAAAGTTCTTCAGTCAAATGAAGGAAACCTAGATTCTCAAAATAATCTTTATTCTTTTTGTTATTAGGCACTACATCATGTTCTCCTCATTGAGATACATGATATTGATGCTTTGGTTTGGTTTGGCAAGAAAAGCTTTCCTTTTCACCATTTTCTCTTGTATCAAAGTTTGTTCATCAAATGAGACAAGTTTGGATTCTCGTAATAATCTTCATTTTTTGTTATTGGGCACTATAATCACATTCTCCTCTTTAGGTACACGATATTGATGCTTTGGTTTGGCAATAAAAGCTTTTCTCTCTACTATTTTCCTTATAATCAATGTTTATCCATCAAATAGACAAACTTGATTCCCGTAATAGTCTTCATTTTTTTGTGGTTAGGCACCACAATCTTGTTCTCCTTATTGAGATACATGATAATGATGCTTTGGCTTGGCAAGAAAAGAGCTTTTCTTTCTACATTTTCCATAAAATCAAAGTTCATTTGTCAAAAAAGACAAACTTGGATTCTTATAATAATCATCATTTTTTTTGTAATTTGACACTATAATCATGTTCTCCTCACTAGGATACATGATATTGGTGCTTTCGTTTGGCAAGAAAAGCTTTCTCTCCACCATTTTCCTTGCAATCAAAGTTTATTCGTCAAATTAGGCAAATATGGATTCCCATAATAATCTTCATTCTTTTTGTGGTTAGGCACTACAATTATGTTTTCCTTATTGCGATACACAATGCTTTCATTTGGCAGGAAAAGCTTTTCTTTCCACCATTTTCCTTAAACTCAAAGTTCATCCATTAATTACGACAAATTGAATTCCCATAATAATCTTCATTCTTTTTGTGATTGAGCACAACATCATGTTGTCCTTGTTGAGATACACGATATTGATGCATTGGTTTAGCAAGAAAAGCTTTTCTTTTCACCATTTTCCCCATAATTAAAGTTTATCCATCAACTGAGACAAACATGGACTCTCGTAATCATTCACATTTTTTTGTTATTGGGCACAACCATCACGTTCTCCTTTATAGGTACTTGATATTGGTGCTTTGGATTGGCAGTAAAGCTTATCTCTCCACCATTGTCTTTATAATCAAAGTTCATCCATCAAATAAGATAAATTTGGATTCTCATAATAATTTTCATTTTTTTGTGATTGGGCACCGTAATAATGTTCTCATCATCAGGATACATGAAACTGATGCTTTGGTTTAGCAAGAAAAGCTTTTCTTTCTACATTTTCCATAGAATCAAAGTTCGTCCATCAAACAAGACAAATTGGATTCTCATAATAATCTCCATTGTTTTGTGATTTGGAACTACAATCGTGTTCTCCTTATTGGCATACATGATATTGGTGCTTTGGTTTGGCAGGAGACTCTTTCCCTTCACTATTTTCCTCACAATCAAAGTTCTTCAGTCAAATAAGGGAAACCTGGATTCTCAAAATAATCTTCATTCTTTTTGTGATTAGGCACTACATCATGTTCTCCTCAATGAGATACATGATAACGATGATTTGGTTTGGTTTGGCAAGAAAATATTTTCTTTCCATCATTTTCCCTAGAATCAAAGTTTGTTTGTCAAATGAGACAAGCTTGGATTCTCATAATAATCTCTATTTGTTTTGTTATTAGGCACTATAATCACATTTTTTCTTTCGGTACACGATATTGGTGCTTTCATTTGGCAAGAAAAGCTTTCTCTCCACCATTTTCCTAACAATCAAAGTTCATTCATCAAATAAGACAAACTTGGATTCTCATAGTAATCTTCATTCTCTTTGTAGTTGGGCACTGCAATCATGTCTTCCTTATTATGATACACAATATTGATGCTTTCGTTTAGCAGGGAAAGCTTTCCTCTCCACCATTTTCTTTAAAATCAAAGTTCATCTGTCAAATGCGATAAACTCAAATTCTCATAATAATCTTTATTCTTTTTGTGATTGCGCATTACATCATGTTCTTCTTATTAAGATACATGATATTGATGCTTTGGTTTGGGAAGAAAAGCTTTTCTTTCCACTATTTTCCTTATAATCAAAGTTCATCCACCAAACGAGACAAACATGGATTCTTATAATCATCTCCATTTTTTTATTATTAGGCATTACAATCATTTTCTCCTGATGGGTACATGGTTTTGGTGCTATGGTTTGGCAATAAAAGCTTTTCTCTCCACCATTTTCCTTATAATCAACGTTTATCCATCAAATGTGACAAACTTGGTTCTCATAATAGTGTTCATTTTTTTTGTGATTAGGCACCACAATCATGTTCTCCTCATTAGGATACATGATACTAAAGTTTGGCTTGGCAAGAAAAGCTTTTCTTTCCATATTTTCCATAAAATAAAAGTTCATTCATTAAATGAGGTAAACTTGGATTCTCATAATAATCACCATTTTTTTTGTGATTTAGCACTACAATCATGTTCTCCTTACTGAGATACACGATATTGGTGCTTTCGTTTGGCAAGAAAACTTTCTCTCCACCATTTTCCTTATAATCAAAGTTCATTCGTCAAATTAGACAAACTTGGATTCTCATAATAATCTTTATTCTTTTTATGGTTGGGCACTACAATCATGTTTTCCTTATTGTGATACGTAATATTGATGCATTCATTTGGTAAGAAAAGCTTTCCTTTCCACCATTTTCCTTAAAATCAAAGTTCGTCCATTAATTGCGACAAACTCGGATTCTCACAAAAATCTTCATTCCTTTTACAATTGGGCACTACATCATGTTCTCCTTGTTGAGATACATGATATTGATGCTTTGGTTTAGCAAGAAGAACTTTTCTTTCCACCATTTTCCCCATAATTAAAGTTTGTCCATCAAATGAGGCAAACTTGGATTCTTGTAATCATCCACATTTTTTTGTTATTGGGCACAACAATCACATTCTTCTCTATGGGAACTTGATATTGATGCTTTAGGATTGGCAATAAAAGCTTTTCTCTCTACCATTTTCCTTATAATCAAAGTTCATCCATCAAATAAGACAAATTTGGATTCTCAAAATAATTTTCACATTAAGCACCGTAATGATGTCCTCATCGTCAGGATACATGAAACTGATGCTTTGGTTTGGCAAGAAAAGCTTTTCTTTGTATATTTTCCATAGAATTAAAGTTTATCCATCAAACAAGACAAACTTGGATTCTCATAACAATCTCCATTGTTTTATGATTTGAAACTACAATTATGTTCACCTCATTGACATACACAATGTTGGTGCTTTGGTTTAGCAGGAAACGCTTTCTTTTCACCATTTTCCTCACAATTGAAATTCTTCAGTCAAACGAGGGAAACTTGGATTCTCAGAATAATCTTCATTCTTTTTGTGATTAGGCACTACATCATGTTCTCCTTATTGAGATACATGATATTGATGCTTTGGTTGGGTTTAGCAAGAAAAGCTTTTCTTTCCATAATTCTCCCTAGAATTAAAGGTCGTCCGTCAAACGAGACAAGCTTGGATTCTAGTAATAATCTTTATTTTTTTTGTTGGCACTACAATCATGTTCTTTTATTTGGGTACATGTTTTTGTGCTTTGGTTTGGCAATAAAAGCTTTTTTCTCCATAATTTTCCTTATAAGTAATGTTTATTTGTCGAATGTGACAAACTTGGATTCTTCTAATAGTCCTCACTTTTTTATGGTTAGCACCATAATCATGTTCTCCTCATTGGGATACATGATACTGATGCTTTAGCTTAGGAAGAAAAGCTTTTCTTTCCACATTTTTCATAAAATCAAAGTTCGTTCATCAAACGAGACAAACTTGGATTCTTGTAATCATCTCCATCTTTTTGTTGTTGGGCACTACAATCACATCCTCCTCTATGGGTACCTGATATTGGCACTTTGGTTTAGCAATAAAAGCTTTTCTCTTAACCATTTTCCTTATAATCGAAGTTTATCAATGAAATAAGACAAATTTGGATTCTGATAATAATTTTTTTTTTTTTTTTTGTGATTGGACATTGTAATGATGTTCTCATCATCGGGATACATGAAACTGATGCTTTGGTTTGGCAAGAAAAGCTTTTCGTTCCACATTTTTCATAGAATCAAAATTCGCCCATCAAACATGACAAACTTTGATTCTCATAATAATCTCCATTATTTTATGATTCAGCACTACAATCATGTTCTCCTCATTGGCATACACAATATTGGTACTTTAGTTTGACATAAAACACTTTCTCTTCACCATTTTCCTTATAATCAATGTTTGTCCGTCAAGTAAGACAAACCTAAATTCTTATAATAATCTTTATTCTTTTTGTGATTAGGCACAATATCATGTTCTCTTCATTGAGATACATGATATTGATGCTTTGGTTTGGTTTGGCATGAAAAGCTTTTCTTTCCACCATTTTCCCTAGAATTACAGTTTATCTATCAAATAAGACAAACTTGGATTCTCATAATAATCTCCATTTTTTTGTTATTGGGCACTACAATAACGTTCTCCTCTTTGGGTACATGATTTTGGTGCTTTGGTTTGTCAATAAAAGCTTTTCTCTCCACCATTTTCCTTATAATCAAAGTTCATCTGTCAAATGCGACAAACTTGGGTTCTCGTAATAATCTTTATTTTTTTTGTGATTGGGCTCCACAATCATGTTCTCCTTATTGGGATACATGACATTAATGCTTTAGCATGGTAAGAAAAGCTCTTCTTTCCAAATTTTCCATAAAATTAAAGTTCATCTATCAAACGAGACAAACTTAGATTCTCATAATAATCTTCATTTTTTTGAGATTTGGTGCTACAATCATGTTCTCCTCATTAGGATACATGATATTGGTCCTTTGGTTTGGCAAGAAAAGCTCTATCTCTCTACCATGTTCCTTACAATCGAAGTTCATCCATCAAATAAGACAAACTTGGATTCTCATAATAATCTTCATTCTTTTTGTGGTTGGGCACTACAATCATGTTCTCCTTATTAGGATACACAATATAGATGCTTTCGTTTGGTAGGAAAAGTTTTCCTTTCCACCATTTACCTTAGAATCAAAGTTTGTCTGTTAAAAGAGATAAACTTGGATTCTCGTAATAATCTTCGTTCTTTTTATGATTGGGCTCTACATCATGTTCTCCTCATTGAGATACATGATATTGATCCTTTGGTTTGGCAAGTAATGCTTTCCTTTCCACCAATTTCCTTAAAATCAAAGTTTGCCCGTCAAATAAGACAAACTTGGATTCTCGTAATAATCTTCATTCTTTTTGGTGCTTTGATTTTAAGAGAAAAGCTTTTGATTTTGGGCACTACAATTATGTTCTATTCATCTATCAAATGAGACAAACTTGGATTCTCGTAACAGTCTTCATTTTTCTTATGATTAGGCATCGCAGTCATTTTCTCCTCATTGGGATACATAATACTGATGCTTTAGTTTGGCAAGAAAATCATTCTATTCCACATTTTCCATAAAATCAAAGTTCGTTTGTCAAATGTGACAAACTTGGATTCCCATAATAATCTTTAGTTTTTTGTGAATCGGCACTATAATCATGTTCTCCTTATTGGGATACACGGTATTGAGGCTTTGTTTGGCAAGAAAAGCTTTCTCTCTACCATTTTCGTTGTAATCAAAGTTCATCTATCAAATAAGACAAACTTGGATTCTCATAATAATCTTTCTTCCTTTTGTGGTTAGGCATTACAATCAAGTTCTTTTTATTAGGATACATAATATTCATGCTTTCATTTGGCAGGAAAAGATTTCCTTTCCACTATTTTCCTTAGAATTAAAATTATCCATCAACTATGAGAAACGAAGATTCTCATAATGATCTCCATTTTTTTGATTGGGCACTGCAATCATGTTTCACTTATTGGAAGACATGATATTAATGCTTTGGTTTGGCAAGAAAAGCTTTTTTTCCCATATTTTCCATAGAATCAAAGTTCATCTATCAAATGAGACATAATAATCTCCATTTTTTTTGTGAATCGACATAACAATCATGTTCTCCTTTTGTGATACATGATATTTGTGCTTTGGTTTTCCAGGAAAAGCTTTTCCCTTCACCATTTTCCTTATAATTAAAGTTCATCCATCAAATAAGACAACTTGGATTCTTGTAACAATCTTCATTCTTTTCGTGATTGCATACCATAATCATGTTCTCCTAATTACGATACATGATACTGATTCTTTTATTTGGCAATAAAAGCTTTTTTTTCCACATTTTTCATAGAATCAAAGTTCGTCCATCAAACAAGATAAACTTGGATTCTCATAATAATCTCTATTTTCTTTTGTGAATCAGTACGACAATCATGTTCTCCTCTCGGGATACAAGATATTGGTGTTTTGGCTTTCCAAGAAAAGCATTTCCCTCTACCATTTTCCTCATAATCAAAGTTTATCCATCAAATGAGAAAAACTTAGATTCTCGTAACAATCTTCATTTTTTTTGTGATTACGCACCACAATCATGTTCTCCTCATTGGGATACACAGTATTGGTGCTTTGGTTTGGCAAGAAAAGCTTTCCATTCGCCATTTTTGTTACAATCAAAGTTCCTCCATCGAATAAGACAAACTTGTATTCGCGTAATAATCTTCATTCTTTTCATGATTGGCTACTACATCATGTTTTTCTCATTGAGATACATGATATTGATACCTTGGTTTGGCAAGAAAAGCTTTTCTTTTCACCATTTTCCCTATAATTAAATTTCATCTATCAAATGATACAAACTAGGATTGTTGTAATAATCTCCACTTTTTTTGTTATTGTGCGCTACAATCACGTTCTCCTTTTTGGGTACATGCATTAGTGCTTTGGTTTGGCAATAAAAGCTTTTCTCTCCACCATTTTTCTTATAATCAAAGTTCATTCATCAAATAAGAAAAACTTGGATTCTCGTAATAATCTATTTCTTTTATGATTGGGCATCGCAATCATGTTCTCCTTATTGGGATACATGATACTGATACTTTATTTTGCCAAGAAAAACTTTTTCTCTCCACATTTTTCATGAAATCAAAGTTCGTATGTCAAATGAGACAAACTTAGATTCTTATAATAATCTCCATTTTTTTGTGATTCGACACTCAATCATGCTCTTCTCATTAGGATACACGATATTGTGCTTTGGTTTGGCAAGAAAAGCTTTCTCTCTACCATTTTCCTTATAATAAAAGTTCATCCTTCAAATAAGATAAACTTGGATTGTCATAATAATCTTCATTCTTTTTGTTATTGGGCACTACATCATGTTCTCCTTATTGTCATTAATGATATTAATGCTTTGCTTTGGCAAGAAAAGCTTCTCTTTCCACTATTTTCCCTAGAATCAAAGTTCGTACATCAAATGAGACAAACTTGGATTCTCATAATAATCTCTACTTTTTTGTTATTGGGCACTATAATCACATTCTCCTCTTTGGGTATGCGATATCGGTGCTTTGGTTTGGTAATAAAAGCTTTTCTCTCCACCATTTTCCTTATAATCAAAAGTTCATTCGTCAAACGAGACAACTTGGATTCTCATAATAATCTTTATTTTTTTGTGATTGGTCAACACAATCATGTTCCTCTCTTTGGGATACATGATACTGATGATTTGGCTTGGCAAGAAAAGCTTTTGTTTCCACATTTTCCATAAAATCAAAGTTCATCTGTCAAATGAGACAAACTTAGATTCTCATAATAATCTCTATTTTTTTTGTGATTTGGCACTAAAATCATGTTTTCCTCACTAGGATACATGATATTGGTACTTTGGTTTGGCAAGAAAAGCTTTCTCTCCACTATGTTCCTTACAATCAAAGTTTGTCCATCAAATGAGACAAACTTGGATTCTTATAATAATCTTCATTATTTTTGTTGTTGGGCACTACAATCATTTTCTCCTTATTAGGATACATAATATTGATGCTTTCATTTGGTAGAAAAAGCTTTCTTTTCCACCATTTTCCTTAGAATCAAAGTTCGTCCGTCAAATAAGACAAATTTGGATTCCTATAATAATCTTTGTTCTTTTTATGATTAGGCTCTACATCATGTTCTCCTCTGTTAGATACATGATATTGATGCTTTGGTTTGGCAAGAAATGCTTTTCTATCCACCATTTTCCCTAGAATCAAAGTTCATCCATCAAACAAGGCAAACTTGGATTCTCATAATAATCTCCATTTTTTGTTATTCAGCACTACAATCACATTATCCTCTATGGGTACACGATATTGGTGCTTTGGTTTGGCAATAAAAGCTTTCTTCTCCACCATTTTCCTTATAATCAAAGTTCATACGTCAAATGAGACAATTTGGATTCTCATAACAATCTTCGTTCTTTTTGTGATTGCACATGACAATCATGTTCTCCTTATTGGGATGCATGATATTGAAGCTTTTATTTGGCAAGAAAAGTTTTTCTTTCCATATTTTCCATAGAATCAAAGTTTATTCGTCAAATAAGATAAAGTAGGATTCTCGTAATAATCTCTTTTTTTTTTGTGAATCGGCATGACAATCATGTTCTCCTCTTGGGATACATGATATTGGTGCTTTAACTTTCCAAGAAAAGCTTTTCCCTCCGCCATTTTCCTTATAATCAAAGTTCATCCATCAAATGGAAAAAACTTGGATTCTTGTAACTATTTTCATTCTTTTTGTGATTACGCACCACAATTACGTTCTCCTTCTTAGGATGCATAATATTAGTGCTTTGGTTTGGCAAAAAAAAGCTTTTTTTCTGCCATTTTCGTTATAATCAAAGTTCCTCCATCAAATCAAACAAACTTAGATTCCCATAATAATCTTCATTCTTTTCATGATTAGCCACTACATCATGTTCTTCTCATTGATATACATGATATTGATGCTTTGGTTTGGCAAGAAAAGCTTTTCTTTCCACCATTTTCTTTATAATCAAAGTTCATTCACCAAACGACACAAACTTGGATTCTCGTAATAATCCCTATTTGTTTTTGTTATTGCGCACTATAATCTTGTTCTCCTTTTTGGGTACATGTATTGGTGCTTTGGTTTGGCAATAAAAGCTTTTCTTTCCACTATTTTCCATATAATCAAAGTTCATCCATCAAATGAGACAAACTTAGATTCTCGTAATAATCCTTTTTTTCTGTGATGGGCACGCAATCATGTTTTCCTCATTGGGATATATGCTTTGGTTTGGCAAGAAAAGCTTTCTCTCCATATTTTCCATGAAATCAATGTTTGTCTATCAAATGAGACAAACTTAGGTTCTAATAATAATCTCTATTTTCTTGTGATTCGACACTGCAATCATGTTCTTCTCATTGGGATACACGATATTTATGCTTTGGTTTGGCAAGAAAAGCTTTCTCTCCACCATTTTCCTTATAATAAAAGTTCATCCTTTAAATAAGACAAACTTGGATTGTCATAATAATCTTCATTCTTCTAGTTATTCGGCACTGCAGCATGTTCTTCTCATTATCATACATGACATTGATGTTTGGTTTGGCAAGAAAAGCTTCTTTTTCTACCATTTTCCCTAGAATCAAAGTTCGTCTGTCAAACAAGATAGACTGAGATTCTCATAATAATCTCTATTTTTTTGTTATTGGGCACTATAATCACGTTCTCCTCTTTGGGTACACGATATCGGTGCTTTGGTTTGGTAATAAAAGTTTTTCACTCCACCATTTTCCTTATAATCAAAGTTCATCCACCAAATGAGACAACTTGGATTCTTATAATAATCTTCATTTTTTTTGTGATTACGCACCACAACCATGTTCCTCTCTTTAGGATACATTACACTGATGCTTTCGCTTGGCAAGAAAAGCTTTTGTTTCCATATTTTCCATAAAATCAAAGTTCATCCGTTAAATGAGACAAAGTTGGATTCTAATAATAATCTCCATTTTTTTGTGATTTGGCACTAAAATCATGTTTTCCTCACTAGGATTCACGATATTGGCGCTTTGGTTTAGTAGGAAAAGCTTTCTCTCTACCATGTTCCTTACAATCAAAGTTTATCTGTTAAATGAGACAAATTGGGATTCTTATAATAATCTTCATTCTTTTTGTGGTTAGGTACTACAATCATGTTCTCCTTATTGGGATACACAATATTGATGCTTTTGTTTAACCGCAAAAGTTTTCCTTTCCACCATTTTCCTTAGAACCATGGTTCGTTTGTCAAATGACACAAAAATGAATTCTCATAATAATCTTCATTCATTTTATGATTGGGTTTTACATCATGATCTCCTCTTTTAGATACATGATATTGATGCTTTAGTTTGGCAAGAAAAGCTTTTGTATCTACCATTTTCCCTAGAATCAAAGTTCATTTATCAAACGAGATAAAATTGGATTCTCATAATAGTCCCCATTTTTTTATTATTTAGCACTACAATCACATTCTCCTCTCTGGGTACACGATTTTGGTGCTTTGGTTTGGCAATAAAAGTTTTCTCACCACCATTTTCCTTATAATCAAAGTTCATTCGTTAGATAAGACAAACCTAGATTCTCATAATAATATTCATTTTTCTTTTGACTGGGCACCGCAATCATGTTCTCCTCATTGGGATACATGAAACTGATGCTTCGGTTTGGTAGGAAAAGCATTCCATTCCATATTTTCCATAAAATCAAAGTTCATCCATCAGACGAGACAAACTTGGATTCCATTGATAATCTCCATTTTTTTGTGAATCAGCACTAATCATGTTCTCCTCATTGGGATACACAATATTGGTGCTTTAGTTTTGCAAGAAAAGCTTTCTCCACACCATTTTCCTTACAATCAAAGTTCATCTATCAAATGAGGCAAACTTGGATTGTCATAATAATCTTCATTCTTTTGTTGGTTGGGCACTACTATCATGTTCTTCTTATTGGGTTACACAATATTGATGCTTTCATTTGGTAAGAAAAGCTTTTCTTTCCACCATTTTCCTTGGAATCAAAGGTCATCCATCAGCTAAGACATGTGACGATTCTTGTAATAATCTATATTCTTTTTATGATTCCTCACAAAAATCATGTTCAACTCTTTGAGATACATGATACGAATGCTTTGGTTTGGCAAAAAAAGCTTTTTTTTCCACATTTTCCATAGAATCAAAATTTGTCCATCCAATGAGGCAAACTTAGATTCTCATAATAATCTCTGTTTTTTTTGTGAATCGGCATGAAAATCATGTTCTGGGATACATGATATTGGTGCTTTGGCTTTCCAAGAAAAGGTTTTCCCTCTAATATTTTCCTTATAATCAAAGTTCATCCATCAAATAAGATGAACTTGGAATCTCATAACAATCTTCATTCTTTTTGTGATTATGCACCATAATTATGTTCTCCTCATTGGCATGCATGATACTGATACTTTGGTTTGGTAAGAAAAGCTTTTCTTTTCACATTTTCCATAGAATCAAAGTTCATTTATCAAAAAAGACAAGCTTAGATTCTCGTAATAATCTCTATTTTTTTTGTGATTCGACATGACAATCATGTTAGCCTCTTGGGATACTTGATATCGGTGCTTTGGCTTTCCAAGAAAAGCTTTTCCCTCCACCATTTTCCTTATAATCAAATTTCATCTGTCAAATAAGACAAACTTGGATTCTCCCAACCATCTTCATTCTTTTTGTGATTGCACTCCACAATCATGTTCTCCTCATTAGGATGCACGATATTTGTGCATTGGTTTAGCAGGAAAAGCTTTTTTTTCACCATTTTCCTTACAATCAAAATTTGTCCATCAAATGAGACAAACTTGGATTCTCATAATAATCTTTATTCTTTTTGTGATTGGGCATTATGTCATGTTCTCCTCATTGAGATACATGATATTGATGCTTCAGTTTGGCAAGAAAAGCTTTTCTTTCTAAATTTTCCATAAAATCAAAGTTCATCCATCATACCAGATAAACTTGGATTCTCATAATAATAACTATTTTTTGTGATTCGGCACTACAATCACATTCTCCTCACTTGGATACACAATGTTGATGCTTTGCTTTTGCAAGAAAAGCTTTCTCTCTACCATTTTCCTTACAAACAAAATTCATCCATTAATTGAGGCAAATTTGGATTCTCATAATAATCTTCATTCTTTTCATGGTTGGCACTACAATCATGTTCTCCTTATTGTGATACACAATATTGATCTTTTGTTTGGTAGGAAAAGCTTTCCATTCCACCATTTTCCTTAGAACCAAAGTTCATCTGCCAAATGTGACAAACTTGGATTCTTATAATAATCTTTACTCTTTTTGTGATAGGGCACTATGTCATGTTCTCCTCATTGAGATACATGATATTGATGCTTTGGTTTGGCAAGAAAAGCTTTTTTTTCACCATTTTCCCTAGAATCAAAGTTCATCTGTCAAATAAGACAAACTTGTTCTCATAATTATCTCCATTTTTTTGTTATTAGGCACTATAATCATGTTCTCATATATGGGTACACGATATTGGTGCTTTGGCCTGGCAAGAAAAGCTTTCTCTTCACCATTTTCCTTACAACCAAAGTTCATCCGTTACATAAGACAAACTTGGATTCTAATAATAATCTTCATTTTTTTTGTGATTGGGCACTACATCATGTTTTCCTCATAGAGATACATGATATTGATGCTTTGGTTTGGCAAGAAAAGCTTTTCTTTCCAGGATTTTCCCTAAAATCAAAGTTCATCTGATAAACGAGAGAAACTTGGATTCTTAAAATCATCTCCATTTTTTTGTTATTGGGCACTACAATCATGTTCTCCTCTATGGGTACACGATATTGGTGCATTGGTTTGGCAATAAAAGTTTTTCTCTCTACCATTTTCCTTTTAATCATAGTTCATCCATCAAATAAGACAAGCTTGGATTCTCATAATAACCTCAATTGTTTTGTAATTCGACACTACAATCATGTTCTCCTCATTGGGATACATGATATTAAGGTTTTTGTTTGGCAAGAAAAGCTTTTCTTTCCACTATTTTTCATAGAATCAAAGTTTATCTATCAAATGAGAGAAACTTGGATTTTCATAATCATCTCCATTTTTTTGTGATTCAATGCTACAATCATGTTCTCCTTATTAAGATACATGATATTATGGCTTTGGTTTGGCAAAAAAAAGCTTTTCTCTCCACCATTTTCCTTATAATCAAAGTTCATCTGTTAAATAAGACAAACTTGGATTCTGGTAATAGTCTCCATTTTTTTGTTATTGGGCACTACAATCACGTTCTCCTCTATGGGTACACGATATTGGTGCTTTGGTTTGCCCAGGAAAGCTTTCTCTATACCATTTTCCTTTTAATTAAAGTTCATCTGTTAAATGAGACAAGCTTGGGTTCTCATAATAATGCCCATTGTTTTGTGATTCGACACTACAATCATGTTCTCCTCATTGGGATACATGATATTGAAGCTTTCATTTGGCAAAAGAAGCTTTTCTTTCCTTCATTTTTCATAGAATCAAAGTTCATCTGTCAAATGAGAGAAACCTGGATTCTTATATTAATCTCCATTTTTTTGTGATTCAAAGCTACAATCATGCTCCCCTCATCGGGATACACGATATTGGTGCTTTGGTTTAGCAAGAAAAGTTTTCTCTCCACCATTTTCCTTATAATCAAAGGTCATCCATCAAATAAGAAAAACTTGGATTCTCATTATAATCTTCATTCATTTTGTGGCTAGGCACTATAATCATATTCTCATTATTGTGATACACACTATTGATGCTTTCGTTCGGCAGGAAAAGCTTTCGTCTCCACCATTTTCCTTAGAATAAAAGTTCATCTGTTAACTGAGGCAAATGATAATTCTCGTAATAATTTACATTCTTTTTATGATTGGATGCTACAATCATGTTCTACTCATTGGGATGCACGATATTGATGCTTTGATTTTGCAAGAAAAGCTTTTCTCTCTACTATTTCTCCTATAATCAAAGTTTATCCATCAAGTGAAACGAACTTGGATTCTCGTAATAATCTTCATTCTTTTATGATTGGGCACCACAATCATGTTTTCTTGATTAGGATACTTGATGTTGATGCTTTGGTTTGGCAAGAAAACTTTTCTTTCCACATTTTCCATAGAATCAAAGTTCGTCAATCAATTGCAACAAACTTGGATTCTCATAACAATCTCTATTTTTTTGAATCGGCATGACAATAATGTTTTCCTTATTGGGATACATGATATTGGTGCTTTGGCTTTCCAAGCAAAGCTTCTCCCTCCATCATTTTCCTCATAATCAAATTTCTCCCTCAACTGGGAAAAATTATGATTCTCGTAATAATCACCATTATTTTTATGATTGGGCACTACAATCATGTTCCATGCATTAGGATACATGATATCACTGCTTTAGTTTTGTAAGAAAAGCTTTTATCTCCACTATTCTCCTTGTAATCAAAGTTCATCTATCAAGTGAGAGAAACTTGGATTCTCGTAATAATCTTCATTATTTTATGATTGGGCAGCATAATCATGTTCTCCTTATTGGTATACATGATACTATTGCTTTGGTTTGGCAAAAAAAGCTTTTTTTTCACCATTTTCCATAGAATTAAAGTTTGTCCATCAAATGAGATAACTTGGATTCTTATAGTAATCTCTTTTTTTTTTTTTTTTTGTTATTGGGCACTACAATCACAATCTTTGGGTACATGATATTGCAACTTAGGTTTGACAATAAAAGCTTTTCTCACCACCATTTTCCTTATAATCAAAGTTCATCTGTCAAATGAGATAAACTTGGATTGTCATAATAATCTTCATGTTGTTATGATTAGGCACCATAATAATGTTCTCCCCATTAGGATACACGATACTGATGCTTTGGTTTGGAAAGAAAAGCTTTTTTTTTTCACATTTCCATAAAACCAAAGTTTGTCCATCAAATGAGACAAACTTGGATTCTCGTAATCATCTCCATTTTTTTTTGTTATTGGGCACTACAATCACGTTCTCCTCTCTAAGTACATGATATTGGTGCTTTGGTTTGGTAGAAAAGCTTTCTCTACACCATTTTCCTTATAATCAAAGTTCATACATCAAATAAGACAAGCTTGAATTCTCGTAATAATGCCTATTGTTCTATGATTTGCCACTACAATCATGTTCTCCTCATTGGGATACATGATATTGAAGCTTTGGTTTGCCAGGAAAAGCTTTTCTTTCCACCATTTTTCATAGATTCAAAGTTTATTTGTCAAATGAGAGAAACTCGGATTCTCATAATCATCTTCATTTTTTTATGATTCAGCACTACAATCATGTTCTCCTCATTGGGATACATGATATTGGTGCTTTGGTTTGGCAAGAAAAGCATTCTCTGTACCATTTTCCTTATAATCAAAGTTCATCCATCAAATGAGACAAACTTGGATTGTCATAATATTCTTCATTCTATTGGTGGTTAGGCACTACAGTCATGTTCTCCTTATTGGGGTACATAATATTGATTCTTTCATTTGGTAGGAAAAGTTTTCCTCTCCACCATTTTCCTTAGAATAAAAGTTCATCCATCAACTGAGATGAATGACTATTCTTATAATAATCTCCATTCCTTTTGTGATTGGGCACTATATTCATGTTCTGCTTATTGGGATAAATGATATTGGTGCTTCAATTTTGCAGGAAAAACTTTCCTCTTCACCATTTTCCTTAGAATAAAAGTTCACCCATCAACTGAGGCAAATGACTATTCTTGTAATAAACTTCATTCTTTTATGATTGGGCAGCACAATCATGTTCTCCTCATTGCGATACATGATATTATTGCTTTGGTTTGGCAAAAAATGCTTTTCTTTCACCATTATCTATAGAATTAAAGTTCGTCTGTCAAATAAGATAAACTTGGATTTTCATAGTAATCTCCATTTCTTTTATTGGGCACTACAATCACGTTCTCCTCTATGGGTACATGATATTGGTGCATTGGTTTGGCAAGGAAAGCTTTCTCTATACTATTTTCCTTTTAATCAAAGTTCATCTGTTAATTGAGATAAGCTTGGATTCTCATAATAATCTCCATTGTTTTGTGATTCGACACTACAATCATGTTCTCTTTATTGGGATACATGATATTGAAGCTTTCATTTGGCAAGAAAAGCTTTTCTTTCCACCATTTTTCATAGAATCAAAGTTCATTTGTCAAATGAGAGAAACCTAGATTCCTATATTAATCTCCATTTTTTTGTGATTCAACGCTACAATCATGTTCCCCTCATTGGGTTACACAATATTGGTGCTTTGGTTTGGCAAGAAAAGCTTTTTCTCCACCATTTTCCTAATAATCAAAGGCCATATGTCAAATGAGACAAACTTGGATTCTCATTATAATCTTTATTCATTTTGTGGCTAGGCACTATAATCATGTTCTCCTTATTAGGATACACGGTATTGATGCTTTCATTCGGCAGAAAAAGCTTTCCTTTCCACCATTTTCCTTAGAATAAAAGTTCATCCGTTAATTGAGGCAAATGACTAATCTCATAATAATCTACATTCCTTTTGTGATTGGACACTACAATCATGTTCTACTCATTGGGATACACAATATTGGCACTTTGATTTTGCAAGAAAAGCTTTTCTCTCTACTATTTTCCCTATAATCAAAGTTCATCCATCAAGTGAAACAAACTTGGATTCTCATAATAATCTTCATTCTTTTATGATTGGGCACCACAATCATGTTTTCTTGATCGGGATACTTGATGTTGATGCTTTGGTTTGGCAAGAAAACTTTTCTTTATACATTTTAGATAGAATCAAACTTCGTCAATCAACTACAACAAACTTGGATTCTCGTAACAATCTCCATTTTTTTGAATCGGCATGAAAATCATGTTTTCCTCATTGGGATACATGATATTGGTGCTTTGGCTTTCCAAGCAAAGCTTGTCCCTCCATCATTTTCCTCATAATCAAATTTCTCCCTTAACTAGGAAAAATGATGATTCTCGTAATAATCAGTATTCTTTTTGTGATTGGGCACTATAATCATGTTCCATGCACTGGGATACACGATATCACTACTTTGATTTTGCAAGAAAAGCTTTTATCTCCGTTATTCTCCTTGTAATCAAAGTTCATTCATCAAGTGAGACAAACTTGGATTCTTATAATAATCTTCATTCTTTTATGATTGGGCAGCACAATCATGTTCTCCTCATTGGGATACATGATACTATATCTTTGGTTTAGCAAAAAAAGTTTTTTTTTCACCATTTTCCATAGAATTAAAGTTTGTCCATCAAAACAAACTTGATTCTTATAGTAATCTTTATTTTTTTGGTTATTGGGCACTACAATCACGTTCTTTGGGTACACGATATTGGTACTTAGGTTTGCCAATAAAAGCTTTTCTCACCACCATTTTCTTTATAATTAAAATTTATCTGTCAAATGAGACAAACTTGGATTCTCGCAATAATCTTCATGTTGTTATGATTAGGCACCACAATAATGTTCTCCCCATTAGGATACACAATACTGATGCTTTGGTTTGGCAAGAAAAGCTTTTTTTTTTCACATTTTCATAAAACCAAAGTTCGTCCATCAAATGAGATAAACTTGGATTCTCGTAATCATCTCCATTTTTTTTGTTATTGGGCACTACAATCATGTTCTCCTTTTTAGGTACATGATATTGGGGCTTTGGTTTGGTAGAAAAGCTTTCTCTACACCATTTTCCTTATAATCAATGTTCATACATCAAATGAGACAAGCTTGGATTCTCGTAATAATGCCTATTATTCTATGATTTGCCACTACAATCATGTTCTCCTTATTGGGATACATGACATTAAAGCTTTGGTTTGTTAGGAAAAGCTTTTCTTTCTACCATTTTTCATAGATTCAAAGTTCATTTGTTAAATGAGAGAAACTCAGATTCTCATAATCATCTTTATTTTTTTGTGATTTAGCACTACAATCATGTTCTCCTCATTGGGATACATGATATTGGTGCTTTGGTCTGGCAAGAAAAGTGTTCTCTCTACCACTTTCCTTATAATCAAAGTTCATCCGTTAAATGAGATGAACTTGGATTGTCATAATAATCTTCATTCTTTTGGTGGTTAGGCACTACAATCATGTTCTCCTTATTGGGGTACACAATATTGATTCTTTCATTTGGTAGGAAAAGTTTTCCTCTCCACCATTTTCCTTAGGATAAAAGTTCATCCATCAACTGAGACGAATTACTATTCTCATAATAATCTCCATTCTTTTTGTGATTGGGCACTACAATCATGTTCTGCTCATTAGGATACACGATATTGGTGCTTCAATTTTGCAGGAAAAGCTTTCCTCTTCACCATTTTCCTTAGAATAAAAGTTCACCCACCAATTGAGGCAAATGACTATTCTCGTAATAATCTTCATTCTTTTATGATTGGGCAGCACAATCATGTTCTCCTTATTACGATACATGATACTATTGTTTGGTTTGGCAAAAAAAGCTTTTCTTTCACCATTTTCTATAGAATTAAAGTTCACCTGTCAAATAAGACAAACTTGGATTTTCGTAGTAATCTCAATTTTTTTTGGGCACTAGAATCACGTTTTCCTCTATGGGTACACGATATTGGTGCTTTGGTTTGGCAAGGAAAGCTTTCTCCGTACCATTTTCCTTTTAATCAATGTTCATCCGCTAAATAAGACAAGCTTGGATTCTCATAATAATCTCCATTATTTTGTGATTTGACACTACAATCATGTTCTCCTCATTGGGATACATGATATTGAAGCTTTCGTTTGGTAGGAGAAGCTTTTCTTTCCACCATTTTTCATAGAATCAAAGTTTATCTGTCAAATAAGAGAAACCTAGATTCTTATATTAATCTCCATTTTTTTGTGATTCAATGCTACAATCATGTTCCCCTCATTGGCATACACGATATTGGTGCTTTGGTTTGGCAAGAAAAGCTTTTTCTCCACCATTTTCCTTATAATTGAAGGTCATCCGTCAAATGAGACAAACTTGGATTCTCATTATAATCTTCATTCATTTTGTGGCTAGGCACTACAATCATGTTCTCCTTATTGGGATACACAGTATTGATGCTTTCGTTCAGGAGGAAAGCTTTCCTTTCCACCATTTTCCTTAGAATAAAAGTTCATCCATTAATTGAGGCAAACGACTAATCTCATAATCATCTACATTCCTTTTGTGATTAGACGCTACAATCATGTTCTACTCATTGGGATACACGATATTGGTGCTTTGATTTTGCAAGAAAAGCTTTTCTCTTTCCTATTTCCTCTATAATCAAAGTTCATCCATCAAGTGAAACAAACTTGGATTCTCATAATAATCTTCATTTTTTTATGATTGGGCACCACAATCATGTTTTTTTAACTGGGATACTTGATGTTGATGCTTTGGTTTGGCAAGAAAACTTTTCTTTCCACATTTTGCATAGAATCAAAGTTTGTCAATCAATTGCACCAAACTTGGATTCTCATAACAATCTCCATTTTTTTGAATCAACATGACAATCATATTTTCCTCATTAGGATACATGACATTGGTGCTTTGGCTTTCCAAGCAAAGCTTCTCCCCTATCATTTTCCTGATAATCAAATTTCTCTCTCAACTGGGAAAAATAACGATTCTCGTAATAATCACCATTCTGTTTATGATTGGGCACTACAATCATGTTCCACTCATTGGGATACACGATATCACTGCTTTGATTTTGCAAAAAAAGCTTTTATCTACACTATTCTCCTGGTAATCAAAATTCATCTGTCAAGTTAGATAAACTTCGATTCTCGTAATAATCTTCATTCTTTTATGATTGGGTAGCGCAATCATGTTCTCCCTATTAGGATACATGATACTGATACTTTGGTTTGGCAAGAAAAGCATTTTTTTCACATTTCCATAAAACCAAAGTTCATCCATCAAATGAGACAAACTTCGATTCTCATAATCATCTCCATTTTTTTTGTTATTGGGCACTACAATCACGTTCTCCTCTCTAGGTACACGATATTGGGGCTTTGGTTTGGCAGAAAAGCTTTCTCTACACCATTTTCCTTATAACCAAAGTTCATACATCAAATGAGATAAGCATGGATTCTCGTAATAATGCCTATTGTTCTGTGATTTGCCACTACAATCATGTTCTCCTCATTGGGATACATGAATTAAAGCTTTGGTTTGCCAGGAAAAGCTTTTCTTTCCACCATTTTTCATAGATTCAAAGTTCATTTGTCAAATAAGAGAAACTTGGATTCTCATAATCATCTTTATTTTTTTATGATTTAGCACTACAATCATGTTCTCCTCATTGGGATACATGATATTGGTGCTTTAGCTTGGCAAGAAAAGCATTCTCTCTACCATTTTCCTTATAATCAAAGTTCATCCGTCAAATAAGAAAAACTTGGATTGTCATAATAATCTTCATTCTTTTGGTGGTTAGGCACTACAATCATGTTCTCCTTATTGGGGTACACAATATTGATTCTTTCATTTGGTAGGAAAAATTTTCCTCTCCACCATTTTTCGTAGAATAAAAATTCATCCATCAACTGAGATGAATGACTATTCTCATAATAATCTCTATTCTTTTTGTGATTGGGCGCTACAATCATGTTCTGCTCATTGGGATACACGATATTGGTGCTTCAATTTTGCAGGAAAAGCTTTCCTCTTCACCATTTTCCTTAGAATAAAAATTCACCCATCAACTGAGGTAAATAACTATTCTTATAATAATCTTCATTCTTTTATGATTGGGCAGCACAATCATGTTCTCCTCATTATGATACATGATACTATTGCTTTGATTTGGCAAAAAAAGTTTTCTTTCACCATTTTCTATAAAATTAAAGTTCGTCTACCAAATAAGACAAACTTGGATTTTCGCAGTAATCTCCATTTTTTTATTAGGCACTACAATCACGTTCTCCATTTTGGGTACACGATATTAGTACTTTGGTTTGACAATAAAAGCTTTTCTCTCCATCCTTAAAATCAAAGTTCATCCATCAAATGAGAAAAACTTAGATTCTCATAATAATCTTTATGTTTTTGTGATTAGGCACCATAATAATGTTCTCCTTATTGGGATACATGACACTGATGCTTTGGTTTGGTGGTAAAAGCTTCTTTTTCAACATTTTCCATAAAACCAAAGTTCATCCATCGAATGAGACAAACTTGGATTCTCGTAATCAACTTCATTTTTTTTATTGGGAACTACAATCACGTTCTAGTCTATGGGTACATGATATTGGTGCTTTGGTTTTGCAAGAAAAACTTTCTCCACACCATTTTCATTTTAATCAAAGTTCATACATCAAATGAGACAAGCTTAGATTCTCTTAATAATGTCCATTGTTCTGTGATTCGGCACTATAATCATCTCTCCTCATTAGGATACATAATATTGAAGCTTTGGCTTAGCAGAAGAAGCTTTTCTTTCCACCATTTTTCATAGAATCAAAGTTTGTCTATTAAATGAGAGAAACTTGGATTCTCATAATAATCTTAATTTTTCATTATTCGACGCTACAATCATGTTCTACTCATTGGGATACACAATACTGGTGCTTTGGTTTAGCAAGAAAAGCTTTCTCTCCGCCATTTTCCTTATAATAAAAGTTCATTATCAAATAAGACAACTTGGATTCTTATAATAATCTTTATTATTTTTGTGGCTGGGCACTACAATCATGTTATCCTTACTGGCGTACACAATATTGATTCTTTCATTTGGCAAGAAAAGCTTTCCTCTCCACCATTTTCCTTAGAATAAAAGTTCATCCATCAACTGAGACAAATGACTATTCTAAAAATAATCTCCATTTTTTTTTATGATTGGACGCTACAATCATGTTCTGCTCATTCCGATAAATGATATTGGTGCTTTTATTTTGCAGGAAAAGCTTTTCTCTCTACTATTTTTCTTATAATCAAAGTTTATCTATCAAGTGAGACAAACTTGGATTCTTGTAATAATCTTCATTCTCTCGCGATTAGGCACCACAATCATGTCTTCTTGATTAGGATACTTGATACTTATGCTTTGGTTTGGCAAGAAAACTTTTCTTTCCATATTTTCCATAGAATCAAAGTTTGTTAAACAATTAAGACAAACTTGGATTCTCGTAACAATCTCCAATTGTTTTGAATTGGCATGACAATCATGTTCTCCTTATTAGGATGCATAATATTAGTTCTTTGGCTTTCCAAGCAAAGCTTTCCCTTTGACCATTTTCCTTATAATCAAATTTTCTCCATCAACTGAGACTAATGATGATTTTTATAATCATCTCTATTCTTTTTGTGATTGGGCACTACGGTCATGCTCTACTCTTTGAGATACATGATACTAATGCTTTAGTTTGGAAAGAAAAGCTTTTCTTTCCACATTTTCTATAGAATCAAAGTTCATCCATCAAATAGGGCAAATTTGGTTTCTCGTAACAATCTCTATTTTTTTGTCAATTAGCACGACAATCATGTTCACCTTATTGGGATACATGATATTAGTGCTTTGGCTCTCCAGGAAAAGCTTTTCCCTACACCATTTTTCTTATAATCAAAGTTCATCCGTTAAATGAGATAAACTTGGATTCTCATAATAATCTTCATTCTTTCTATGATTGCGTACCCCAATCATGTTCTTCTCATTAGGATACATGATATTGATGCTTTGGTTTGGTAAGAAAAGTTTTTCTTTCCACATTTTCCATAGAATGATAGTTCATCCATCAAACAAGACAAACTTGGATTCTTGTAATAATCTCCATTATTTTGTGATTCAACTTTGCAATCATTTTCTCCTCATTGGCATACACGATATTGGTGCTTTGGTTTGGCAAGATATCGTTTTTCTCCACCATTTTCCCAACAATCAAAGTTTATCTATCAAATAAAACAAACATAGATTCTCATAACAATCTTCATTCTTTTTATGATTAGGCACTGCATCATGTTCTCCTTTTTGAGATACATGATATTGATGCTTTGGTTTGGCAAGAAAAGCTTTTCTTTCCACTATTTTCCCTAGAATCAAAGTTCAACCATCAAATAAGACAAATTTGGATTCTCATAATCATCTCCATTTTTTTGTTATTGGGCACTACAATCACGTTTAACCATTTCCCTTACAATCAAAGTTCATCTGTCAAATGAGATAAACCTGGATTCTTATAATAATCTTCATTCTTTTTATGATTGGACACTACATCATGTACTCCTCATTGAGATACAAGATATTGATGCTTTGGTTTGGCCAAAATAGTTTTTCTTTCCACCATTTTCCTTAGAATCAAAGTTTGTTGTCAAATAAGATAAATTTGGATTCTCATAATAATCTCCACTAGGATTCTTATAATAATCTTCATTTTTTATGATTGGGCTCTACATCATGTTCTCCTCATTGAGATACATGATATTGATGCTTTGGTTTGGCACAAAAAGCTTTTCTTTCCACGTTTTCCCTAGAATCAAAGTTCGTCCATCAAATGACACAAACTTAGATTCTCATAATAATCTTCATTTTTTTATGATTCGGAACTAAAATCATGTTCTCCTTATTAGGATACATGATATTGGTGCTTTGATTTGGCAAGAAAAGCTTTCTCTCCACCATTTTCCTTACAACCAAAGTTCATCTGTCAAATGAGATAAACATAGATTCTCATAATAATATCCATTTTTTTGTGATTCGGCACTACAACAATGTTCTCCTCATTATGATACATGATATTGGTGCTTTGGTTTGGTAATAAAAGCTTTCCCCCCACCATTTTCCTTATAATCAAAGTTTATCCATCAAACGAGACAAACTTGGATTCTCGTAATGATCTCTATCTTTTTATTGGGCACTACAATCACGTTCTCCTTTTTGGGTACACAATATTGGTGCTTTGGTTTGGCAATAAAAGCTTTTCTCTCCACCATTTTCCTTATAACCAAAGTTCATCCGTAAATGAGAAAAACTTGGATCCTCGTTATAAATTTCTTTTTTTTTGTTATTGAGCACCATAATCATTTCCTTCTCATAAGGACACATGATACTGATGCTTTGGTTTGGCAAGAAAGCTTTTCCTTCCACATTTTTCATAGCATCAAAGTTCATTTGTCAAACAAGACAAACTTGGATTGTCGTGATAATCTCCATATTTATTTTTTGCACAAGAAGCAGCTTCTCCTTATCTTAATACACAATATTGGTGCTTTGGTTTGGCAAGAAAAGCTTTTTCTCTACCATTTTCCTTGCACTTAAAGTTTGTCTATCAAAAGAGACATGCTTGGATTCTCATAATAATCTTCATTCATTTTGCGACTAGGCATTACAATTATGTTATCCTCATTGGGATACATGATAATAATGCTTTGGTCTGCCAAGAAAAGCTTTTCTTTCCACCATTTTTCCTAGAATCAAAGTTTGTCCATCAAATAAGATAAACTTGGATTCTTGTAATCATCTCCATTTTGTTGTTATTAGGCATTACAATCACATTCTCCTCTTTGGGTACACGATATTGGTGCTTTGGTTTGGCAATAAAAGCTTTTCTTTCCACCATTTTTCCTAAAACCAAAGTTTGTCCGTCAAACGAGACAAGCTTGGATTCTCGTAATAATCTCTATTTTTTCGTTATTAATCTCTACAATCACGTTCTCCTCTTTGCGTACACAAAATTGGTGCCTTGGTTTGGCGATAAAAGCTTTTCTCTCTGCTATTTTCCTTATAATCAAAGTTTATCCGTCAAATAAGACAAACTTTGATTATTGTAATGATTTTCCTTTTTTTTTATGATTGGGCATCATAATGATGTTCTCCTTATTGATATACATGATATTGATGCTTTGGTTTGGCAAGAAAAGCTTTTCTTACCACATTTTTCATAAAATCAAATTTTATCCGTCAAATGAGATAAACTTGGATTCTCATAATAATTTTAATTTTTTTATGATTCGATGTTACAATCATGCTCTTATCTTTGGGACAAAATGATATTGGTGATTTGGTTTGGCAAGAAAAGCTTTCTCTCCTCGTTTTTGTTACAATCGAAGTTCGTCTGCAAAATAAGACAAACTTGGATTCTCATAATAATCTTTATTCTTTTTGTGATTGCGCATGACATCATGTTCTCCTCATTGAGATACATGATATTGGAGCTTTGGTTTTGCAAGAAAAACTTTCTCTCTACCATTTTTCTTACAATTAAAGTGTGTTCGTCAAAAGAGACAAGCTTGGATTCTCATAATAATCGTCATTCATTTTGTGATTGGACACTACAATCATGTTCTCCTTATTAGGATACATGATGTTGATGCTTTGGTTGACAAGAAATGCTTTTCTTTTCACCATTTTCCCTTGAATCAAAGTTTGTCTGCCAAATGAGACAAACTTGGATTCTCGTAATAATCTTTATTTTATTATTATTGGGCACTACATCACATTCTCCTTTTTAGGTGCACAATATTGGTGGTTTGGTTTGGCAATAAAAGCTTTTCTTTCCACCATTTTCCCTAGAATCAAAGTTCATTTGCCAAACGCGACAAACTTGTATTCTTATAATAGCTCCATTTTTTTGTTACTGATAACTACAATCACATTCTCCTCTTTGGGTACATGATAGGTGTTTTGGTTTGGCAAAAAAAGCTTTTCTCTTCACTATTTTCCTTATAATCAAAGTTTATCCATCAAATGAGACAAACTTGGAATCTCATAATAATCTTCATTTTTTTGTGATTGGGCACCGCAGTTATGTTCTCCTCATTGGGATACAGGATGTCGATGCTTTCTTTTGCCAAGAAAAGTTTTCCTCTCCACATTTTCCATTAAATCAAAGTTCATCCATCACATAAGACAAACTTGGATTCTTATAACAATCTCTATTTTTTTTTGTAATTCAGTACTACAATCATATTCTCCTCATTGGGATACATGATATTGGTACTTCAGTTTGGCAAGAAAAGCTTTCTCTCCACATTTTCTTTACAAGCAAAGTTCATCTGTCAAATGAGACAAACCTAGATTCTTATAATAATCTTCATTCTTTTTATGGTTAGGCACACAATCATGCTCTCCTTATTAGGATCCACAATATTGAGGCTTTCATTTGGCAAGAAAAGCTTTCTTTTGAACCATTTTTCATCAAAGTTCATCTGTCAAGTTAGACAAACTTGGATTCTTATAACAATCTTCATTCTTTTTGTGATTAGACTCTACATCATGCTTTCCTCATTGAGATATATGATATTCATGCTTTGGTTTAGCAAGAAATGCTTTCTTTCCACCAACTTTTTTATGAAAGTTCATCCATCAAACGAGACAAACCTAGATTCTTGTAACAATCTCCATTTTTTTTGTTATTAGGCACTACAATCATGTTCTCCTCTTTAGGTACACAATATTGGTGCTTTGATTTGGCAATAAAAGCTTTTATCTCCACTATTTTCCTTACCATCAAAGTTCTTTTATTAAATGAGACAAACTTGGATTCTTGAACAATCTCCATTTGTCTTGAATCGGCATGACAATCATGTTCTCTTCATTGGGATGCATAATATTGGTTCTTTAGCTTTCCAAGCAAAGCTTTTCCCTCCACTATTTTCCTTATAATCAAAGTTTGTTTGTCAACTAAGACAAATGACGATTCTCGTAATAATCTCCGTTCATTTTGTGATTGGGCACTGCAGTCATGCTTTACTCATTAGCATACATGACACTGATGCTTTGCTTTAGAAAGAAAAGCTTTTCTTTCCACATTTTCCATAGAATCAAAGTTCATCCATTAAATTGGACAAACTTGGATTCTCGTAACAATCTCTATTTTTTATGTCAATTGGCATGACAATCAAGTTCACCTTATTGGGATACATGATATTGGTGCTTTGGTTTTAAAGGAAAAGCTTTTCCCTCCACCATTTTCCTTATAATCAAAGTTCAGCCATTAAATAAGATAAAATTGGATTCTCGTAATAATCTTCATTCTTTCTATGATTACGCACCATAATCATGTTCTCTTCATTGGGATACATGATACTGATGCTTTGGTTTGTCAAGAAAAGCTTTTCTTCCCACATTTTCCTTGAAACCAAAGTTTGTCTGTCAAACGAGACAAACTTGGATTCTTATAATAATCTCCATTTTTTTATGCGGCACTACAATCATGTTCTCCTTATTGGGATACATGATATCGATGCTTTGGTTTGGCAAGAAAAGCTTTCTCTCCACCATTTTCCTTACAATCAAAGTTCATTCGTTAAAAAAGACAAACTTAGATTCTCATAATAATCTTCAATCTTTTTGTGATTGCGCGCTACATCATGTTCTCCTCATTGAGATACATGATATTGATGCTTGGGTTTGGCAAAAAAAGCTTTTTTTTTCACCATTTTCTCTAGAATCAAAGTTCATCCATCAAATGAAACAAACTTGGATTCTTGTAATCGTCTTTATTTTTTTTATTGGGCACTGCAATCACGTTTTACTCTTTAGGTACAGGATATTGGTGCTTTGGTTTTGTAATTAAAGCTTTTATCTCTGCCACTTTCCTTATAATCAAAGTTTTTCCGCCAAATGAGAAGAACTTGGATTCTCATAATAATTTTCATTATTTTTTTTGTTATTGGGCACCATAATCACGTTCTCCTTATTGGGATACATGATACTGATGCTTTAGTTTAGGAAGAAAAGCTTTTCCTTCCATATTTTTCTTAGCATTAAAGTTCATTCATCAAACAAGACAAATGTGGATTGCCATAATAGTCTCCATTTTTTATTCGCACTACAATCAGGTTCTCCTCATTACAATACACGATATTGGTGCTTTGGTTTGGCAGGAAAAGCTTTCTCTCTACCATTTTCCTTATAATCAAGGTTTGTCTGTCAAAAGAGACAAGCTTGGATTCTCATAATAATCTTCATTCATATTGTAATTAGGCATTACAATCATGTTATCCTTATTGGGATACATGATATTGATGCTTTGGTCTAGCAAGTAAAGCTTTTTTTTCAACATTTTCCCTAGAATCAAAGTTTATCCATCAAACGAGACAAACTTGGATTCTCATACAATCTCCATTTTGTTCTTATTGGGCACTATAGTCACGTTTTCCTCTTTAGGCATAGTATACTGGTGCTTTGGTTTGGCAATTAAAGCTTTTCTCTCTACCACTTTCCTTAAAATCAAAGTTTATCTACGAAATGAGAAAAACTTGGATTCTCATAGTAATTGTCATTATTAATATGTTATTAGGCACCATAATCATGTTCTCCTTATTGGAATCATGATACTGATGCTTTAGTTTAGGAAAAAAGGCTTTTCCTTCCATATTTCTATAGCATCAAAGTTTGTTCGTCAAACAAGACAAACTTGGATTGTTGTAATAGTCTCCATTTTTTATTCGCAGTACAATCAGGTTCTCTTTATTGCAATACATAATATTGGTGCTTTGATTTGGCTAGAAAAGCTATCTTTACCATTTTCCTTACAATCAAAGTTTGTCCGTCAAAAGAGACAAGCTTGGATTCTCATATATTCTTTATTCATTTAGTGATTGGGCACTACAATCATGTAATCCTTATTGGGATACATGATATTAATGCTTTGGTCTGGCAAGTAAATCTTTTCTTTTCACTATTTTCCCCAGAATCAAAGTTTGCCCGTCAAATGAGATAAACTTGGATTCTCGTAATAATCTCCATTTTGTTGTCATTGGCACTACAATCACATTCTCCTCTTTGGGTCCACGATATTGGTGCTTTGGTTGGGAAAAAAACCTTTTCTTTCCATTATTTTCCCTAAAACCAAAGTTTGCCTGTCAAAGAAGACAAACTTATATTCTCTTAATAATCTCCACTTTTTGGTTATTGATCACTACAATCATGTTCACCTCTTTGGGTACATGATATTGGTTATTTGGTTTGGAAAGAAAAGTTTTCTCTCGACCATTTTCCTTACAATCAAAGTTCATCTGTCAAATAAAACAAACTTGGATTCTTATAATAATCTTCATTCTTTTTGTGGTTGGGCACTACAATCATGTTCTCTTTATTAGGATAGACAATATTGTGGCTTTTGTTTGGCTAAAAAAGTTTTCCTTTCCACCATTTTTTGTAGAATCAAAGTTTGTTCGTCAAGTTAGACAAACTTGGATTCTTATAATAATCTTTTTTCTTTTTATGATTGGGCTCTACATTATGTTCTCCTCATTTAGATACATGATATTGATGGTTTGGTTTGGAAAGAAAAGCTTTTCCTTCCACCATTTTACCTAAAATCAAAGCCCATCCACCAAATGAAACAAGCCTGGATTCTCATAATACTCTTCATTTTTTAATTTGACACTACAATCATGTTCTCCTCGTTGGGGTACATGATATTGGCACTGAGTTTGGCAAGAAAAGTTTTCTCTCCACCATATTCCTTACAATCAAAGTTCGTTTGTAAAATGAGGCAAACTTGGATTCTCATAATACTCTTCATTTTTTTATGGTTGGGCACTACAATCATGTTATCCTTATTACGATACACAATATTGAGGCTTTTGTTTGGCAAGAAAAGCTTTCCTTTCCACCATTTTTTGTAGAATCAAAGTTCATCCGTCAAGTTAGACAAACTTAGATTCTTATAATAATCTTCATTCTTTTTGTGATTGAGCTTTGCATCATGTTCTCCTCATTGAGATACATGATATTGATGCTTTGGTTTGGCAAGAATAACGTTTCTTTCCACCAATTTGCCTATAATTAAAGTTCATCCATCAAATGAAACAAACTTGGATTCTTATAATAATCTTAATTTCTTTTTTTTTTGGGCACTACAATCACGTTCTCCTCTTTGGGTGCACAATATTGGTGCTTTAATTTGGCAATAAAAGCTTTTCTCTCCACCATTTTTCTTATCATCAAAGTTTTTTTATCAAACAAGACAAACCTGGATTCTCGCAATAATCTTTATTTTCTTTTTGTGATTGGGCACTTCAATCATGTTCTCCTCATTGGGATACATGATACTGATGCTTTGGTTTGGCAAGAGAAGCTTTTCTAACCATATTTTCCATAAAATCAAAGTTCATCCATCAGATGAGATAAACTTGGATTCTCATAATAATCTCTGTTTGTTAGTGATTTGGTGCTACAGTCATGTTCTCCTTATTGGGATACACTATATTAAGGCTTTCGTTTAGTAGTAAAAGCTTTTCTTTCCATCATTTTCCTTAGAATCAAAGTTCATCTATCAAATGAGACAAACTTGGATTCATATAATAATATTTATTCCTTTTGTGATTAGGCTCTACATCATGTTGTCCTCATTGAGATACATGATGTTGATGCTTTGGTTTGGCAAGAAAAGCTTTTCTTTTCGCTATTTTCCCTAGAATCAAAGTTTGTCTATCAAATGAGATAAACTTGGATTCTCATAATAATCACCATTTCTTTGTTATTAGGCACTACAATCACGTTCTCCTCTTTCGGTACACGATATTGGGGCTTTGGTTTGGCAATAAAAGCTTTTCTCTCCACCATTTTCCTCATAACCAATGTTCATTTGTCAAATAAGACAAACTTGGATTGTCGTAATAATTTTCATCTCTTTTTTTTTTTGTGATTAGGCACCATAATCATGTTCTCTTCTTTGGGATACATGGTACTGATGCTTTGGTTTGGCAAGAAAGGCTTTTGTTACCACATTTTCTATAAAATCAAAGTTCGTCCATCAAATGAGACAAGCTTGGATTCCTATAATAATTTCCATTTTTTTGTGATTCAGTGCTACTCTCTTTTTTTAGGATAAAATGATATTGGTGGTTTGGTTTGGTAAAAAATGCTTTCTCTTCACCATTTTCCTTACAATCAAAATCCGTCTGTCAAATGAGACAAACTTGGATTCTCATAATAATCTTCACTTTTTTTGTGGTTGGGCACTACAATCAAGTTCTCTTTATTGGGATACACAATATTGATGCTTTCGTTTGGCGGGAAGAGCTTTCCTTTCCACTAGTTTTCATAGAATCAAAGTTCATCTGTCAACTGAGACAAATGATGATTCTTATAATAATCTCCATTCTTTTTGTCATTAGGCAATACAATCATGTTCTACTCATTGGGATAAATGATATTAGTGTTTTGATTTTGCATTTCTCTCCAACATTTTCCTTATAATCAAAGTTCATTCATCAAGTGAGGTAAATTTGGATTCTCGTAATAATCTTCATTCTTCTATGATTGGGAACCACAATCATGTTTCCTTATTAGGATACTCAACATCAATGCTTTGGTTTAGCAAGAAAAGCTTTTCTAACCATATTTTCCATAAAATGAAAGTTCATCCATTAAATGAGATGAACTTGGATTCTCATAATAATCTCTATTTTTTGGTGATTCGGTGCTACAATCATGTTCTACTATTTAGATACACAATATTGGTGCTTTCTCTCCATGATTTTCCTAACAATCAAAGTTCACCCGTCAAATAAGATAAACTTGGTTTCTCATAATAATCTTCATTCTTTTTATGGCTGGGCACTACAATCATGTTCTCCTTGTTGGGATACATAATATTGATGTTTTTGTTTGGTTGGAAAAGCTTTCCTTTCCACCATTTTCCTCAGAATTAAAGTTTGTTCATCAACTAAGATAAATAACAATTCTCATAGTAATCTCAATTCTTTTTGTGATTGGGCACTACAATCATGTTCTACTAATTGGGATACATGATATTGATGCTTTGGTTTGGCAAGAAACGCTTTTCTTTCCACATTTTTCATAGAATCAAAGTTCATCCGCCAAATAAGAGAAACTTGAATTCTCATAATACTATCTATTTTTTTATTTCCACTACAACCATGTTCTCCTCATTAGGATGCGTAATATTGGTGCTTTGGCTTTCAAAGAAAAGCTTTTCCCTCCACCATTTTCCTTATAATCAAAATTTATCTGCCAAATAAGACAAACCTGGATTCTCCTAGTAATCTTCATTCATTTTGTGATTGTGCACCACAATCACGTTCTCCTCATTAGGATACATGATGCTGATGCTTTGGTTTGGCAAGAAAAGCATTTCTTTCCACATTTTCCATAGAATTATAGTTTGTTCATCAAATAAGACAAACTTGGATTCTCATAATAATCACCTTTTTTTATTCACACTATAATCATGTTCTCCTTATTGCAATACATGATATTGGTGCTTTCGTTTGGCAAAAAAATTTTCCCTCCGTTATTTTCTTTACAATCAAAGTTTGTCCGTTCAAAGAGACGAGCTTGGATTCTTATAAATATCTTCATTCATTTCATGATTGGGCACTATAATCATGTACTCCTCATTGGGATACATGATATTGATACTTTGGTTTGGCAGAAAAAGCTTTTTTTCTACCATTTTCCCTAAAATCAAAGTTCATCTATCAAATGAGACATACTTGGATTCTCGTAATACTCTCTATTCTTTTATTATTGATCACTGCAATCACATTTTCCTCTTTGTAACACTATATTGGTGCTTTGGTTTGGCAATAAAAGCTTTTCTCTCACCATTTTTCTTATAATGAGAGTTTATCCTTCAAATGAGATAAACTTGGATTCTCGTAATAATCTTTAATTTTTTTGTGATTGGGTAGTACAATCATGTTCTCCTCATTGGGATACGTGAGACTGATGCTTTGGTTTTGCAAGAAAAGCATTCCTTTGCACATTTTCCACAAAACCAAATCCGTTAGTCAAATGAGACAAACTTGATTCTCATAATAATCTTCATTTTTTTGTGATTCGACACTATAATCATGTTTTCCTCATTGGGATACATGATATTGGTGCTTTGGTTTCACAAAAAAAGCTTTCTCTCCACCGTTTTCCTTACAATCAAAGTTCGTCTATCAAATGAGACAAACTTAGGTTCTCAAAATAATCTTCATTCGTTTTATGATTGTGCACTACATCATGTTCTCCTCATTAAGATACATGATTTGATGCTTTGGTTTGGCAAAAAAGCTTTTCTTTCCACCTTTTTCTCTAGAATGAAAGTTCATCCATCAAATGAGATAAACTTGGATTTTCGTAATCATCTCCATTTTTTTATTGGGCACTACAAACATGTTCTCCTCTTTGGGTATATGATATTGGTGCTTTGGTTTGGCAATAAAAGCTTTTCAATCCACCATTTTCCTTATAATCAAAGTTTATCTGTCAAAAAACACAAACTTGGATTCTCATAATAATTTTCATTTTTTTTTGTTATTGGGCACCATAATCATGTTATCGTCATTGGGATACATGATACTGATGCTTTAGTTTGGCAAGAAAAGCTTTTTTTTCCACATTTACCATTAAATAATGTTCATCCGTTAGATGAGATAAACTTGGATTCTCATAATAATCTCGATTCTTTTTGTGAATCGGCACTACAATCACACTCTCCCCATTAGGATACATGATACTAGTGCATAGGCTCGACAAGAAAAGCTTTCTCTCGACCATTTTCCTTGCAATCAAATTTTGTTCGTCAAATGAGGCAAACTTGGATTCTCATAATAATCTTTATTCCTTTTGTGATTGGGCACTATGTCATGTTCTCTTCATTGAGACATATGATATTGATGCTTTGGTTTGGCAAGAAAAACTTTTTTTCCACCATTTTCCCTAGAATCAAAGTTCGTCCATCGAATAAGACAAACTTGTATTCTCATAGTAATCTCCATTTTTTTGTTATTGATCACTACAATCATGTTCTCCTCTTTGGGTACATGATATTGGTGTTTTGGTTTCACAAAAGAAAGCTTTTCTCCACCATGTTTCTTATAATCAAAGTTCATCCATCAAATGAGACAAACTTGGATTCTCGTAATAATCTTCATTTTTTTTTGTGATTGGGTGCCACAATCATGTTCCTTTCATTGGGATACATGATACTAATGCTTTGTCTTGGCAAGAAAAGCTTTTGTTTCCACATTTTCCTTAAAATTAAAGTTCATCCATCAAATGAGACAAACTTGGATTCTCATAATAATCTCTAATTTTTTATGATTCGGCACTATAATCATGTTGTCCTCACTAGGATACATGATATTGGTGCTTTGGTTTGACAAGAAAAGCTTTCTCTCCACCATGTTTCTTACAATCAAAGTTTATCTATCAAATGAGACAAACTTGGTTTCTCATAATAATCTTCATTCTTTTTATGGCTAGGCACTACAATCATGTTCTCCTTGTTGGGATACACAATATTGATGCTTTTATTTGGCAGGAAAAGCTTTTTTTTCACTATTTTTCCTAGAATCAAAGTTCATCCGTCAACTAAGGCAAATGAGACTTCTCGTAGTAATCTCCATTCTTTTTGTGATTGGGCACTACAATCATGCTTTACTAATTGGGATACATGATATTGATGCTTTGGTTTGGCAAGAAAGCTTTTTCTTCCACATTTTCTATAGAATCAAAGTTCTTCTGTTAAACAAGATAAACTTGGATTCTCGTAATAATCTTCATATTTTTATTCGCACTGTAATCATGTTTTCATCATTAGGATACACAAATTGGTGCTTTAGCTTTCCAAGAAAAGCTTTTCCCTTCACTATTTTCTTTATAATTAAAGTTCATCCATCAAATGAGACAAACTTGGATTCTCCTAATAATCTTTATTCTTTTTGTGATTGCACACCATAATCACGTTTTCTTCATTGGGATACATGATGTTGATGCTTTGGTTTGGCAAGAAAAGCATTTCTTTCCATATTTTCTATAAAATTAAAGTTCGTATGCCTAGCAAGACAAACTTGGATTCTTATAATAATCTTCATTTTTTGTGACTTGATGCTAAATCATGTTCTCCTCTTAGGGATACATGACATTGGTGCTTTGGTTTGGCAAGAAATGTTTTCCCTCCACCATTTCCCTTAAATCAATGTTCGTCCATCAAATAAGACGAACATGGATTCTTATAATAATCTTCATTCTTTTTGTGGTTAGGCACTACAATCATGTTCTCCTTATTAAGATACCCAATATTGATCCTTTCGTTTGGTAGGAAAAGCTTTTCTTTTGACTATTTTCCTTAGAATCAAAGTTCATCTATTAGCTAAGACAAACGATGATTCTCATAATAATCTTAATTTTTTTTTTGTGATTTGGCACTACAGCCATGTTCTACTCTTCGGGATACATGATACTGATGCTTTGGTTTCAAAAGAAAAGCCTTTCTTTCCATATTTTCCATAGAATCAAAGTTCATCCATTAAATGAGAGAAACTTGGATTCTCATAATAATCTCCATTTTTTTGTGAATCAGCATGATTATCATGTTTTCCTCTTAGGGTATCGATGCTTTGGCTTTCTAAGAAAAGCTTTTCCTTCTAGCATTTTCCTTATAATCGAAGTTCATTTGTCAAATAAGACAAACCTGGATTCTTGTAACAATCTTCACTCTTTTTTTGATTGCACACCACAATAATATTCCCTTTATTGGGGTATATGATACTGATGCTTTGGTTTGGCAAGAAAAGCTTTTCTTTCCACATTTTCCATAGAATCAAAGTTCATCCGTCAAACAAGACAATCCTGGATTCTCGTAATAATCTCTATTTCTTTTGTGAATCAGGATGACAATCATGTTATCCTCATTAGGATATATGATGTTGGTGCTTTGCCTTTCCAAGAAAAGCTTTTCCCTCCACCATTTTCTTTATAATCAAAGTTCATTTGTCAAATTGTAACAATCTTCATTCGTTTTATGATTGTGCACCATAATCATGTTCTTCTCATGGGGATACATGATACTGATGATTTAGTTTGGCAAGAAAAGCTTTTCCTTCCACATCTTTCACAGCATCAAAGTTCATCTGCCAAACAAGACAAACTTGGATTGTCGTAAAAGTCTTTATTTTTTTATTCACACCACAATAAGGTTTTCCTCATTAAAATACATGACATTGGTGCTTTAGTTTGGCAAGAAAAGCTTTCTCTCTACCATTTTCCATACATATTAAAATTTATCCGTCAAAAGAGACTAGCTTGGATTCTCATAATAATCTTCATTAATTTTGTGATTGGGCACTATAATCATGTTCTTCTTATTGGGATAGATGATATTGATGCATCGGTCGGGCAAGGAAAGCTTTTCATTCCACCATTTTCCCTAGAATCAAAATTTATTCGTGAAATAAGACAAACTTGGATTCTAGTAATAATCTCCATTTTGTTGTTATTAGGCACTACAATCACGTTCTCCTCTTTGGGTACACGATATTGGTGCTTTGGTTTAGCAATTAAAGTTTTCCTTTTCACCATTTTCCTTAGAATCAAAGTTCGTCTGTCAAATGCGACAAACTTGTATTCTCGTAATAATCTCCATATTTTTATTATTGATCACTACAATCATGTTCTACTCTTTAGGTACATGATATTAGTGCTTTAGTTTGGCAAAAAAAGCTTTTCTCTCCACCATTTTCCTTGTAATCAATGTTCATCTGTCAAATGAGACAAACTTGGATTCTCGTAATAATCTTCATTTTCTTGTGATTGGACATAGTAATCATGTTCTCCTTATTGGCATACATGATATTGATGCTTTGTTTTCGTAAGAAAAGCTTTCCTCCCTACATTTTCCATAAAATAAAAGTTCATTTGTCAAATGAGACAAACTTTGATTCTTATAATAGCCTCTATTTTTTTGCAATTCAGCACTACAATCATGTTCTCCTTATTAGGATACATGATATTGGCACTTTGGTTTGGCCAGAAAAGCTTTCTCTCCACCATTTTCCTTACAATCAAAATTCATCTATCAAATAAGTCAAACTTGGATTCTCATAATAGTCTTCATTCTTTTTCGTGGTTGGGCACTACAAATAATGTTATCCTTATTGGGATATGCAATATTAAGGCTTTCGTTAGGCAAGAAAAGCTTTCTTTTCCACTATTTTTTGTAGAATCAAAGTTTGTCCGTTGAGTGAGACAAACTTGGCTTCTTACAATAATCTTCATTCCTTTATGATTAGGCTTTACATCATGTTCTCCTCATTGAGATACATGATATTGATACTTTGGTTTGGCAAGAAAAGCTTTTCTTTCCACCATTTTCCCTAGAATCAAAGTTCATCCCTTAAATGATACAAACTTGGATTCTCATAATAATCTCTATTTTTTTCTTACTAGGCACTATAATCACGTTCTCCCCTTTGGGTACATGATATTGGTGCTTTGGTTTGGCAATAAAAGCTTTTCTCTCTACCGTTTTCTTTATCATCAAAGTTCTTTCGTAAAATAAAACAAACTTGGATTCTCATAATAATCCTAAATTTTTTATGATTGGGCATAATAATCATGTTCTCCTCATTGGTATATATGATACTGATTTTTTGGTTTGGAAAAAATTCTTTTCTTTCCATATTTTCCTCATAATCAATGTTCCTCCATCAAATGAGACAAACTTGGATTCTTATAATAATCCCCATTTTTTTGTGACTAGCACTACAATTATGTTCTCCTTAATGGGATACATGACATTGGTGCTTTGGTTTGGCAAGAAAAGCTTTCTCTCTACCATTTTCCTTACACTTAAAGTTCATCGTCAAATGAGAGAAAATTTGATTTTCATAATAATCTTCATTCTTTTTGTGATTGCGCAGTACATCATGTTCTCCTTATTGAGATACATGATATTAATGCTTTAGTTTGGCAAGAAAAGCTTTTCTCTCCACCATTTTTGCTATAATCAAAGCTCGTCCATCAAACAAGACAAACATGGATTCTCGTAGCCATCTCCAATTTTTTATTGGGCACTACAAACACGTTTTCCTCTTTCGGTACATGATATTGGTGCTTTGGTTTGGCAATAAAAGCTTTTCTCCCTACCATTTTTCTTATAATCAAAGTTCATCCGTCAAATAAGAGAAACTTGGATTGTCATAATAATTTTCAATTTTTTTGTTATTAGTTACCATAATCATGTTCTTCTCATTGGGTTACATGATAGTGATGCTTTGGTTTGGCAAGAAAAGCTTTTCTAACCACATTTTCCATAAAATTAAAAGTTCATTCGTGAAACGAGACAAACTTGGATTATCATAATAATCTATATTTTTTGTGATTCGATGCTACAATCATCTTCTCCTTATTGGGATACACAATATTGAGGCTTTCGTTTGGCAAGAAAAGCTTTCCTTTTCACCATTTTTCTTAAAATCAAAGTTCGTCTGTCAAATGAGACAAACTTGGATTCTTATAATAATCTTCATTTTTTTTGTGATTGGGCTCCACATCATGTTCATTAATGTTTTAGTTTGGCAAAAAAAGCTTTTCTCTCCACCATTTTTGCTAGAATCAAAGCACGTCCGACAAACGAGACAAACTTGGATTCTCGTAGCCATCTCCATTTTTTTATTGGGCATTACAAACACGTTTTCCTCTTTCGGTACACGATATTGGTGCTTTGGTTTGGCAATAAAAGCTTTTCTCTCTACCATTTTCCTTATAATCAAAGTTCATTTGTCAAATAAGAGAAACTTGGATTGTCATAATAATTTTCATTTTTTTTGTTATTAGTTACGATAATCATGTTTTCCTTATTGGGTTACATGATAGTGATGCTTTGGTTTGGCAGGAAAAGCTTTTCTAACCACATTTTCCATAAAATTAAAAGTTCATTCGTGAAATAAGACAAACTTGAATTATCATAATAATCTCTTTTTTTGTGATTCGATGCTACAATCATCTTCTTCTTATTAGGATACACAATATTGAGGCTTTCGTTTGGCAAGAAAAGCTTTCCTTCTCACCATTTTCCTTAAAATCAAAGTTCGTCTGTCAAATGAGACAAACTTGGATTCTTAAAATAATCTTCATTCTTTTTGTGACTGGGCTCCACATCATGTTCTCTTCATTGAGGTACATGATATTGATGCTTTGGTTTGGCAAGAAAAGCTTTTTTTTCCACTATTTTCCTTAGAATTAAAGTTCATCCGTCAAATGAGACAAACCTAGATTCTTGTAATAATCTCCATTTTTTTGTTATTGGGCACTACAATCACATTCTCCTCTTTGGGTACACGATATTGGTGCTTTGGTTTGGTAATAAATGCATTTTTCTCCACCATTTTCCTTATAATCAAAGTTCATCCATTAAATGAGACAAACTTGATTCTCATAATAATTTTCTTTTTTTTTGTGATTAGGTATCGCAATTATGTTCTCCTTATTGGGATATATGATATTGATGCTTTGTTTTGGTAGGAAAAGCTTTCCTCTCCATATTTTCCATAAAATCAAAGTTCGTCTATCAATTAAGATACTTGGATTCTCATAATAGTCTTCATTTTTTTTGCAGTTTGGCACTACAATCACATTCTCTTCATTGGGATACATGATATTGGTACTTTGGTTTGGCAAGAAAAGCTTTGTCGCCACCATTTTCCTTACAATCAAAGTTCATCTGTCAAATAAGATAAACTTGGACTCTCATAATATTCTTCATTCTTTTTGTAGTTGGGCACTATAATCATGCCATCCTTATTAGGATACACAATATTGAAGCTTTTGTTTAGCAAGAAAAGCTTCCTTTCCACCATTTTTCGTAGAATCAAGGTTCATCTGTCAAGTGAGACTAACTTGGCTTCTGATAAAAATCTTTATTCTTTTTGTGATTGGGCTCTACATCATGTTCTCCTTATTGAGATACATGATATTAATGCTTTGGTTTGGTAAGAAAAGCTTTTCTTTCCACTATTTTCCCTCGAATCAAAGTTCATCCGCTAAATGAGAAAACTTGGATTCTCGTAATAATCTCTATTTTATTATTACTAGGCACTATAATCATATTCTCCCCTTTGGGTACACGATACTAGTGTTTTGGTTTGGCAATAAAAGCTTTTCTCTCCACCATTTTCCTTATCATCAAAGTTCTTCCATTAATTGAGACAAACTTGGGTTCTCATAATAATCTTAATTTTTTTGTGATTGGGCACCATAATCATGTTCTCTTCATTGGGATACAGGATACTAATGCTTTGGTCTGGCAAGAAAAGCTTTTCTTTCCACATTTTCCTCAAAATCAATGTTCCTTTATCAAACGA
The DNA here is from genome assembly GCA_038381835.1 of Adansonia madagascariensis. Taxonomy (NCBI): domain Eukaryota; kingdom Viridiplantae; phylum Streptophyta; class Magnoliopsida; order Malvales; family Malvaceae; genus Adansonia; species Adansonia madagascariensis. The sequence continues at coordinate 173,016 of JBBYHL010020827.1, forward strand.
GATAAACTTGGATTCTCATAATAATCTCTATTTTTTTGTGACTGGCACTACAATTATGTTCTCCTCAATAGGATACATGATATTGGTGCTTTGGTTTGGCAAGAAAAGCTTTCTCTCTACCATTTTCCTTACACTCAAAGTTCATCCGTCAAATAAGACAAACCTTGATTCTCATAATAATCTTCATTCTTTTTGTGATTGCACACTATATCATGTTCTCCTCATTGAGATACATGATATTGATGCTTTGGTTTGGCAAGAAAAGCTTTTCTTTCCACCATTTTTCCTAGAATCAAAGTTCATTCATCATATGAGACAAACTTGGATTCTCGTAGTCATCTATATTTTTTTATTTGGCACTATTATCACGATCTCTTCTTTAGGTACACGATATTGGTGCTTTGGTTTGGTAAGAAAAGCTTTTCTCTCTGCCATTTTTTTTATAATCAAAGTGCATCTGTCAAATGAGACAAACTTGGATTCTCACAATAATTTTTATTTTTTTTGTTATTGGGCATTATAATAATGTTCTCCTCATTGGGGTACATGATGCTAATGCTTTGGTTTAGGAAGAATTGCTTTTCTAACCATATTTTCCATAAAATTAAAGCTCGTCCATGAAATAAGACAAACTTAGATTCTCATAATAATCTCCATTTCTTTGTGATTTGGTGCTATAATCATGTTCTCCTTATTGGGATGCACAATATTAAGGCTTTCATTTGGTAGGAAAAACTTTCCATTCCACCATTTTCCTTAAAATCATAGTTCATTCATCAAATGAGACAAACTTGGATTCTTATAATAATCTTTATTCTTTTTATGATTGGGCTCTACATCATGTTCTCCTCATTGAGATACATGATATTGGTGCTTTGGTCTGGCAAGAAAAGATTTTCTTTCCACCATTATCCTTAGAATTAAAGTTAATCAGTTAAACGAGACAAACTTGGTAATAATCTTCATTTTTTTGTTATTGGGCACTACAATCATGTTTTCCTCTTTGGGTATGCGATATTGGTGCTTTGGTTGGTAATAAAAGGCTTTCTCTCCACTATTTTCCTCATAATCAAAGTTTGTTTGTCAAATGACACAAACTTGGATTCTCATAATAATCTTCATTTTTTTATGATTTGGCACTACAATCATGTTCTCCTCATTGGGATACGTGATATTTGTGCTTTGGTTTGGCAAGACAAGCTTTCTCTCAACCATTTTCCATACAATCAAAGTTTGTTTGTCAAATAAGACAAACCTAGATTCTCATAATAATCTTTATTCTTTTTGTGGTTGGGCACTACAAACATGTTGTCCTTATTGGGATACATAATATTGAGGCTTTCATTTGGCAAGAAAAGCTTTCCTTTCAACCATTTTTTGTAGAATCAAAGGTCATCCGTCAAGTAAGACAAACTTAGATTCTTATAATAATCTTCATTTTGTTTATGGTTAGGCTCTATATCATGTTCTCCTCATTAAGATACATGATATTGATGCTTTGTTTGACGAGAAAAGCTTTTCTTTCCACCATTTTCCCTAGAATCAAAGTTCATCCATCAAATGAAATAAACTTAGATTCTCGTAATAATCTCCTTTTTTTATTACTGGGCATTATAATCACGTTCTCCCCTTTGGGTGCACGATATTGGTGCTTTGCTTTGGCAATAAAAGCTTTTCTCTCCACTATTTTCCTTATCATCAAAGTTCTTCTATCAAATGAGACAAACTTGGATTCTTGTAATAAGCTTAAATTTTTTGTGATTGGGCACCACAATAATGTTCTCTTCATTGGGATACATGATACTAATTCTTTGGTTTGGCAAGAAAAGCTTTTCTTTCCATATGTTTCCCAAAACAAATGTTCCTTCATTAAATGATATAAACTTCGATTCTCATAATAATCTCCACTTTTTTGCGACCGACACTACAATTATATTCGTCTCATTGGATACATGATATTGGTGCTTTGGTTTGGCAAGAAAAGCTTTCTCTCCACCATTTTCCTTACAATCAAAGTTTGTCCATCAAATGAGACATACTTTGATTCTCATAGTAATCTTCATTCTTTTTGTGATGCACACCATATCATGTTCTCCTCATTAAGATACATGAAATTAATACTTTGGTTTGGCAAGCAAAGCTTTTCTCTCCACCATTTTTGCTAGAATTAAAGTTCGTCCGTCAAACGAGAAAAACTTGGATTCTCGTAGTCATTTCTATTTTTTTAATGGGCACTACAATCACGTTCTCCTCCTTGGGTACACGATATTGGTACTTTAGTTTGGCAAAAAGTTTTTCTCTCCACCATTTTTCTTATAATCAAAGTTCATCTGTCAGATAAGACAAACTTGGATTCTCAAAATAATTTTCATTTTTTTGCTTTGGGGCACCATAATCATGTTCTCCTCATTGGGATACATGATACTGATGCTTTGATTTGGCAAGAAAAGCTTTTGTAACCACATTTAGTATAAAATTAAAGTTTATTCGTGAAATGAGACAAACTTGGATTGTCATAATAATCTCTAGTGTTATTGTGATTCGATGCTACAATCACGTTCTCCTTATTGGGATACACAATATTGAATCATTTAGCAAGAAAAGCTTTCATTTCCACCATTTTCCTTAGAATCAAAGTTCGTTCATCAAATGAGACAAACTTGGATTCTTATAATAATCTTTATTCTTTTAGTGATTGGGCTCTACATCATGTTCTTCTCATTGAGATAAATGATATTGATGCTTTGGTTTGGCAACTTTCCACCATTTTCTTTAGAATCAAAGTTCATCCATCAAATGGGAGAAACTGGGATTCTAATAATAGTTTTCATTCTTTTTATGGTTAGGCACTAAATCATGTTCTCCTTTTTAGGATGCACAATATTGATGCTTTCCTTTAGCAGGAAGAGCTTTCCTTTCCACCATTTTCCTTAAAATCAATGTTCATCTGTCAATTGAGAGAAATAATGATTCTCAAAATAGTCTCCATTCTTTTTGTGATTAGGCACTGCCATCATATTCTACTCATTCGGATACACAGTATTGGTGTTTTGATTTTGCAAGAAAAACTTTTCACTCCAAACATTTTTCCTATAATCAAAGTTTATCCGTTAAGTGAGACAAACTTGGATTCTTGCAATAATCTTCATTATTTTGTGATTGGGCACCATAATCATTTTTTTCTTATTGGGATACTTGGTACTTATGCTTTGGTTTAGCAAGAAAAGCTTTTCTGACCATATTTTCTGTGAACTGAAAGTTTGTTCATCAAATGAACAATCTTGGATTCTCATAATAATCTCCATTTCGTGATTTGGTGCTACAATCAAAGTTCATTCGTAAAATGGACAAACTTGGTTTCTCATATTAATTTTCATTTTTTTGTGGCTGGGCACTACAATCATGTTCTCTTTGTTGTGATAGTAAATATCGATGCTTTCACTTAGCACGAAAAGCTTTTCTTTCCACCATTTTCTTTAGAACCAAAGTTCATTCATTAATTGATACAAACAATAATTCTGATAGTAATCTCCATTCTTTTTGTGATAGGGAAATATAATCATGTTCTACTAATTGGGATACATGATATCGATGCTTTGGTTTGGCAAGAAAAGCTCTTATTTCCATATTTTCCATAAAATCAATGTTCGTCCGTCAAACAAGACAAACTTGGATTCTCATAATAATCTCTATTTTTTATGTGAATCAGCATGGCAATCACGTTATCCTTTTTAGGATACACAATATTGGAGCTTTGACTTTGCAAGAAAAGCCTTTCTCTCCACCATTTTTCTTATAATCAAAGTTCATTAGTTTAGTGAGATAAACTTGGATTTTCGTAATAATTTTCATTTTTTTTATTGGGCACCATAGTCATGTTCTCCTTATTCGGATACATGATACTAATGCTTTGGTTTGGCAAGAAAAGCTTTCCTAAGCACATTTTCCATAAAATCAAAGTTTATTAGTTAAATGAGACAAACTTGGATTCTTATAATAATCTCCTTGCTTTTTGTGATTCATTGCTATAATCATGTTCTCCTTATTGGGATACACAATATTAAGACTTCGTTTGGCAAGAAAAGCTTTCCTTTCCAACATTTTCCTCAAAATCAAAGTTTGTCTGTCAAATGAGACCTTGGATTCTTATAATAATCTTAATTTTTTTTGTGATTAGGCTCTACTTCATGTTCTCATTTTTGAGATACATGATATTGATGCTTTGGTTTAACAAGAAAAGCTTTCTTTCCACCATTTTCCCTAGAATCAAAGTTTTTCCACTAGATGAGACAAACTTGGATTCTCGTAATAATCTCTATTTTTTGTTATTGGGCAGTACAATCATGTTCTCCTCTTTAGGTACACGATATTGGTGCTTTGGTTTGGCAATAAAAGCTTTTTTATAATTAAAGTTCATTTGTTAAATGAGACAAACTTGTATTCTCGTAATAACCTTCATTTTTTATGGTTGGCACTGCAATCATGTTCGCCTCATTGGGATATAGGATACTAACACTTTGTTGTGGCAATTCCTCTCCATATTTTCCATAAAATCAAAGTTCATCCGTCAAATAAGACATATTGGATTCTCATAATAATCTCGATTTTTTTGTGATTTGACACCATAATCATGTTCTCCTCATTAGGATACATGATACTGGTGCTTTGGTTTGACAAGAAAAGCTTTCTCTCCACCATTTTCCTTGCAATCAATGTTAGTCTGTCAAATGAGACAAACTTGGATTCTTATAATAATCTTTATTATTTTTGTGGTTAGGCACTGCAATCATGTTCTTCTTATTGCGATACATAATATTGAGGCTTTCATTTAGCAGGAAAAGCTTTCTTTCTCACAATTTTTTGTAAAATCAAAGTTCATCTGTCAAGTGAGACAAACTTGGATTCTTGTAATAATATTCATTTTTTTTGTGATTGGGCTTTACATCATGTTTTCCTCATTGAGATACATGATATTGATGCTTTGGTTTGATAAGAAAAGCTTTTCTTTCCACCATTTTCCTAGAATCAAAGTTTGTCTGTCAAACAAAGCAAACTTGGATTCTTATAATAATCTTTATTTTTTTTATGATTGGGGTCACAGTCATGTTGTACTCATTAGGATACATGATATTGTTGTTTTGATTTTGTAAGAAAACCTTTTCTTTCTAACATTTTCCTTATAATCAAAGTTTATTCATCAAGTGAGACAAACTTGGATTCTTATAATAATCTTCACTCTTCTGTGATTGGGCACCATAATCATGTTTTCCTTATTGGGATACCTGATACTAGTGCTTTGGTTTAGCAAGAAAAGCTTTTCTAGCCACATTTTCCATAAAATAAAAGTTCATCCATCAAATGAGACAAACTTGGATTCTCATAATAATCTCCATTTTTTTTTGATTCGGTGCCACAATCATGTTCTCCACCTTGGGATACACGATATCAGTGTTTCTCTTCACGATATTCCTTACAAATAAAGTTTGTTAGTCAAATGGGATAGACTTGGTTTCTTATAATAATCTTTATTCTTTTTATTGCTGGGCACTACAATCATGTTCTCCCTGTTAGATCCACAACATTGATGATTTTGTTTGGCAAGAATAGCTTTCATTTCCACCATTTTCCTTCGAATTAAAGTTCATCTATCAATTGAGACAAACTTGGATTCTTATAGTAATCTCCATTCTTTTTGTGATTGGGCACTACAATCATGTTCTACTCATTGGGATACATGATATTGATGCTTTAGTTTGGCAAGAAAAGCTTTTTTTCCATATTTTCCATAGAATAGAAGTTCATTCGTCGAACAAGACAAACTTGGATTCATAAAACAATTTCCATTTTTTTATTCGCACTACAATCATGTTCTCCTCATTTGGATACATAATATTGGTGCTTTGGCTTTCCAAGAAAAGCTTTTCCCTCCCTCATTTTCCTTATAATCAAAATTCATCCATCAAATGAGAGAAACCCAGATTCTTATAATAATCTTCATTCCTTTTCTGATTGCGCACCACAATCACGTTCTCCTCATTGGGATACATGATACTAACGTTTTGATTTGGCAAGAAAAGCTTTGCTTTCTATCATTTTACCTAGAACCAAAGTTCATCTGTCAAATAAGAAAAACTTGGATTCTCGTAATAATCTTTATTTTTTTTACTGGGTAGTACAATCACGTTTTCCTCTTTCTGTACACGATATTGGTGCTTTATTTGGCAATAAAAGCTTTTCTCTCTAGCATTTTCCTTATCATCAAAGTTTTTCTGTCAAATGAAGGAAATTTGGATTCTCGTAATAATCTTAATTTTTTTGTGATTGAGCACTACAATCATGTTCTCCTCACTAGGATACATGATATTGATGCTTTGGTTTAGAAAGAAAAGCTTTTCTTTCCATATTTTCCTCAAAATCAATGTTCATTCATTAAGCGACACAAACTTGGATTCTCATAAAAATCTCCATTATTTTGTGATTCGGCACTACAATCACGTTCTCCTCATTACGATATATTATATTGGTGCTTTGGTTTGGCAAGAAAAGCTTTCTCTCCACCATTTTCCTTACAATCAAAGGTCATCCTTTAAATGAGACAAACTTGGATTCTCATTATAATCTTTATTCTTTTTGTGATTGCGCACTACATCAAGATCTCCTTATTGAGATACATGATATTGATGTCTTGGTTTAGCAAGAAAAGTTTTTCTTTCCACTATTTTCTTTAGAATCAAAGTTTGTCTGTCAAATGAGACAAACTTGGATTATCGTAGTCATCTCCATTTTTTTATTAGGCACTACAATAACATTCTCCTCTTTAGTGCACGACATTAGTGCTTTGCTTTGGCCATAAAAGCTTTTCTCTCCACCATTTTCCTTATAATCGAAGCTCATATGTCAAATAGGATAAACTTGGATTCTCGTAATAATTTTTATTTTTTTTGTTATTGGGCACCATAATCATGTTCTCCTCATTCGGATGCATGATACTGATGCTTTGGTTTGACAAGAAAAGCTTTTCTAACCACATTTTTCTATGAAATCAAAGTTTATTAGTTAAACGAGACAAACTTGGATTCTTATAATAATCTCCTTGCTTTTTGTGATTCATTGCTACAATCATGTTCTCCTTATTGGGATACATAATATTGAGATTTCATTTGGCAGGAAAAGCTTTCCTTTCCAACATTTTCCTTAAAATCAAAGTTTGTCTGTCAAATGAGACAAACTTGGATTCTTATAATAATCTTAATTTTTTTTGTGATTGGGCTCTACTTCATGTTCTCATTTTCGAGATACATGATATTGATGCTTTGGTTTGACAAGAAAAGCTTTTCTTTCCATCATTTTCCCTAGAATTAAAGTTTTTCCATTAGATGAGACAAACTTGGATTCTCGTAATAATCTTTATTTTTTTATTGGGCATTATAATCATGTTCTCCTCTTTAGGTACACGATATTGCTGATTTGGTTTGGCAATAAAAGCTTTTCTCCCCACCATTTTCTTTATAATCAAAGTTCATTTGTCAAATGAGAAAAACTTGTATTCTTGTAATAACCTTCATTTTTTATGGTTGGCACTGCGATCATGTTCTCCTTATTGGGATATAGGATACTAATATTTTGTTGTGGCAAGAAAAGTTTTCCTCTCCATATTTTCCATAAAATCAAAGTTTGTCTATCAAATGAGACATACTTGGATTCTTATAATAATCTTGATTTTTTTATGATTCGACACCATAATCATGTTCTCCTCATTAGGATACATGATACTGGTGCTTTGGTTTGACAAGAAAAGCTTTCTCCCCACCATTTTCCTTACAATCAATGTTAGTCGTCAAATAAGACAAACTTGGATTCTTATAATAATCTTTCTTATTTTTATGGTTAGGCACTACAATCATGTTTTCCTTATTGCGATACACAATATTAAGGCTTTCATTTGGCAGGAAAACCTTTCTTTCTCACCATTTTTCATAGAATTAAAGTTCATCCATCAAGTGAGACAAACTTGGATTCTTGTAATAATATTCATTCTTCTTGTGATTGGGCTTTACATCATGTTCTCCTCATTGAGATACATGATATTGATGCTTTGGTTTGATAAGAAAAGCTTTTCTTTCCACCATTTTCCTAGGATCAAAGTTTGTCTATCAAACAAAGCAAACTTGGATTCTTATAATAATCTTCATTTTTTTTATTGGGCTCTACAATCATGTGGTACTCATTAAGATACACGATATTGTTGTTTTGATTTTGTAAGAAAAGCTTTTCTTTCCAACATTTTCTTTATAATCAAAGTTTATTCGTCAAGTGAGACAAACTTGGATTCTTGTAATAATCTTCACTCTTTTGTGATTGGGCACCATAATCATGTTTTCCTTATTGGGATACTTGATACTAATGCTTTGGTTTAGCAAGAAAAGCTTTTCTAACCACATTTTCCATAAAATAAAAATTCATCCATCAAATGAGACAAACTTGGATTCTCATAATATTCTCCATTTTTTTGTGATTCAGTGCCACAATCATGTTCTCCACCTTGGGATACACGATATCGGTGCTTTCTCTCCAGGATTTTCCTTACAAATAAAGTTCATTAGTCAAATGGGACAAACTTGGTTTCTCATAATAATCTTCATTCTTTTTGTGGCTGGGCACTACAATCATGTTCTCCTTGTTAGATCCACAATATTGGTGCTTTTGTTTAGCTGGAAAAGCTTTCCTTTCCACCATTTTCCTTAGAATCAAAGTTCATCTGTCAATTAAGACAAACTTAGATTCTTATAGTAATCTCTATTCTTTTTGTGATTGGGCACTACAATCATGTTCTACTAATTAGGATACATGATATTGATGCTTTGGTTTAGCAAGAAAAGCTTTTTTTCCACATTTTCCATAGAATAGAAGTTTATTCGTCAAACAAGACAAACTTGGACTCACAAAACAATTTCTATTTTTTTATTCGCACTACAATCATGTTCTCCTCATTTGGATACATAATATTGGTGCTTTGGCTTTCCAAGAAAAGCTTTTCCCTCCCCCATTTTCCTTATAATCAAAGTTCATCCATCAAATGAGAGAAACCTAGATTCTCATAATAATCTTCATTCTTTTTGTGATTGCGCACCACAATCACGTTCTCCTCATTGGAATACATGATACTGATGTTTTGATTTGGCAAGAAAAGCTTTGTTTTCTATCATTTTACCTAGAATCAAAGTTCATCTATCAAACGAGAAAAACTTGGATTCTTGTAATAATCTCTATTTTTTTATTGGGTAGTACAATCACGTTTCCTCTTTCTGTACACGATATTGGTGCTTTGATTTGGCAATAAAAGCTTTTCTCTCAAGCATTTTCCTTATCATTAAAGTTCTTCTGTCAAATGAAGGAAACTTGGATTCTCATAATAATCTTAATTTTTTTGTAATTGGGCACCGCAATCATGTTCTCCTCACTAGGATACATGATATTGATGCTTTGGTTTAGAAAGAAAAGATTTTCTTTCCACATTTTCCTCAAAATCAATGTTCATTCATTAAGCGAGACAAACTTGGATTCTCAAAAAAATCTCCATTATTTTATGATTCGGCACTACAATTATGTTCTCCTCATTACGATATATTATATTGGTGCTTTGGTTTGGGAAGAAAACTTTCTCTCCACCATTTTCCTTATAATCAAAGGTCATCCTTCAAATGAGACAAACTTGGATTCTCATTATAATCTTTATTCTTCTTGTGATTGCATACTACATCAGGTTCTCCTCATTAAGATACATGATATTGATGTCTTGGTTTGGCAAGAAAAGTTTCTTTTTCACGATTTTCTTTAGAATCAAAGTTCGTCTGTCAAACGAGACACACTTGGATTATCGTAGTCATCTCCATTTTTTAATTAGGCACTACAATCACATTTTCCTCTTTAGTGCACGACATTGGTGCTTTGCTTTGGCCATAAAAGATTTTCTCTCCACCATTTTCCTTATAATCAAAGCTCATATGTCAAATGGGACAAACTTGGATTCTTGTAATAATTTTTATTTTTTTTTGTTATTGGGCACCATAATCATGTTCTCCTTATTCGGATGCATGATACTAATGCTTTGGTTTGGCAAAAAAAGCTTTTCTAACCATATTTTCCATAAAATCAAAGTTTATCAGTCAAACGAGACAAACTTGGATTCTTATAATAATCTCCTTTTTTTGTGATTCATTGCTACAATCATGTTCTCCTTATTGGGATACACAATATTAAGGTTTCATTTGGCAAGAAAAGCTTTCTTTTCCAACATTTTCCTCAGAATCAAAGTTTGTCCGTCAAATGAGACAAACTTGGGTTCTTATAATAATCTTTTTTTTTATGGTTGGGCTCTACTTCATGTTCTCATTTTCGAGTACATGATATTAATGCTTTGGTTTGGCAAGAGAAGCTTTTTTCCACCATTTTCCCTAGAGTCAATGTTCGTTCATTAAATAGGACAAACTTGGATTCTCGTAATAATCTTTTTTTCTTTGATATTAGGCACTGCAATCATGTTCTCCTTTTTGGGTACATGATATTGATGCCTTGGTTCGACAATAAAAGCCTTTCTCTAAACCATTTTCCTTATAATCAAAGTTCATCTGTCAAATGAGACAAACTTGGATTGTCATAATAATTTTCATTTTTTTGTGATTGGGCACCATAGTCATGTTCTCCTTATTGGGATACATGATATTGGTAATTTGGTTTGGCAAGAAAAGCTTTTCTAACCACATTTTCCATAAAATCAAAGTTTGTCTGTCAAACAAGATAAACTTGGATTCTCGTAATACTCTCCATTTTTTTTATTCGGTGCTACAATCATGCTCTCCTCTTTGGGATAAAATGATATTAGTGGTTTGGTTTGGCAAAAAATGTTTTCTCTCCACCATTTTCCTGGCAATCATAATTCATCCATCAAATGGGACAAACTAGGATTCTTATAATAATCTTTGTTCTTTTTATGGTTGGGCACTATAATCATGTTCCTTTTATTGAGATACACAATATTGATGCTTCCGTTTGGCAGGAACAACTTTCCTTTCCACAATTTTCCTTAGACTCAAAGTTCATCCATCAACTGAAAGAAATGGTGATACTCATAATAATCTTCATTCTTTTTACCATAGTCATGTTCTCCTTATTAGGATACATGATATTGGTACTTTGGTTTGGCAAGAAAAGCTTTTTTAACCATATTTTCCATAAAATCAAAGTTTGTCTGTCAAACGAGACAAACTTGGATTCTCCTAATAATCTCTATTTTTTTCTGATTCGGTGCTACAATCATGCTCTCCTCTTTGGGATAAAATGATATTGGCGGTTTGGTTTGGCAAGAAATGTTTTCTCTCCACCATTTTCCTTGCAATCATAATTCATCCATCAAATGAGACAAACTTGGATTCTCATAATAATCTTTATTCTTTTTATGGTTAGGCACTACAATCATGTTCCCTTTATTGAGATACATAATATTGATGCGTTCATTTGGCAGGAACAACTTTCCTTTCCACTATTTTCCTTCGAATCAAAGTTCATCTGTCAACTAAGAGAATTGGCGATACTCATAATAATCTCTATTTTTTTTTTGTGATTGGGCACTACAATCATGTTCTCCTCATTGGGATACAATATATTAGCACTTTGGTTTGGCAAGAAAAAATTTCTCTCCACCATTTTCCTTACAATCAAAGTTCATCCATTAAATGAGACAAACTTGGATTCTCACAATAATCTTTATTCTTTTTGTGATCGCGCACTACATCAAGTTCTGCTCATTGAGATAAATGATATTGATCCTTTGGCTTGGCAAAAAAAGCTTTTCTTTCCACAATTTTCTCTAGAATCAAAGTTTGTTTGCCAAACGAGACAAGCATGGATTCTCGTAGTCATCTCCACTTTTTTATTGGGCACTACAATCACGTTATCCTCTTTGGGTACACGGCATTGGTGCTTTGGTTTGGCAATAAAAGCTTTTCTCTCTACCATTTTCCTTATAATCAAAGTTCATCTATCTAATGAGACAAACTTCGATTCTCGTAATAATCTTTAGTTTTTTGTGATAGGGCACTACAATGATGTTCTCCTCATTAGGATACATGATACGGATGCTTTGGTTTCGCAAGAAAAGCTTTCCTTTCAATATTTCCATAAAATCAAAGTGCATCCGTCAAACGAGACAAACTTGGTTTCTCATAATAATCTCCAATTTTTTTATGATTTGGCACTCCAACCACATTCTTCTTTTTGGGTACACGATATTGGTGCCTTGGTCTGGCAATAAAAGCTTTTTTCTGCACCATTTTCCTTATAATCAAAGTTCATCTATCAAATGAGACAAACTTGGATTGTTGTAATAATTTTCATTTTTTTTCGCAATTGGGCACCATAATCATGTTCTCCTCATTGGGATACATGATACTGATGCTTTGATTTGGCAAGAAAAGCTTTTTTCACCACATTTTCCATAAAGTCAAAGCTCATCCATCAAACGAGACAAACTTGGATCTCATAATAATCTTCATTTTTTTCTGATTCGGTTCTAGAATCATGCTCTCCTCCTTAGGATAAAACAATTTTGGTGGTTTGATTTGGCAATAAATGCTTTCTCTCCACCATCTTCCTTACAATCAAAATTCATCCATCAAATAAGACAAACTTGGAGTCTCATAATAATCTTCATTCTTTTTTGTGGTTGCGCACTACAATCATGCTGCCCTTATTGGGATACACAATATTGATGCTTTCGTTTGGTAGGAAGAGCTATCCTTTCCACCATTTTTCTTAGAATTAAAGTTCGTCTGTCAACTGAGACAAATGATGATTCACATAATAGTCTCCATTCTTTTTGTGATTGGGCACTACAATCATGTTCTCCTCATTAGGATACATTATATTGGTGCTTTGGTTTAGCAGGAAAAGCTTTTCTCCACCATTTTCCTTGCAATCAAAGTTTGTCCGTCAAATGAGACAAACTTGGGTTCTCAAAATAATCTTCATTCTTTTTGTGATTGCAGACTACATTGAGCTCTTCTCATTGAGATACATGATATTGATGCTTTGGTTTGGCAAGAAAAGCTTTTCTTTTCACCATTTTTCCTAGAATCAAAGTTATTGAGCACTACAATCATGTTCTCCTCTTTGGGTACATGACATTGGTGCTTTAGTTTGGCAGTAAAACCTTTTCTCTCCACCATTTTCCTTATAATCAAAATTCATCTATCAAATGAGACAAGCTTGGATTCTCATAATAATTTTCATTTTTTTTGCTATTAGGCACCATAATCATGTTTTGCTCATTGGAATACATGATATTGATGCTTTAGCTTGGCAAGAAAAGCTTTTCTAACCATCTTTTCCATAAACTCAACGTTTGTCAGTAAAATGAGACAAACTTGGATTCTCATAATAATCTCTATTTTTTTGTGATTCGGTGCTACAATCATGTTCCCCTTATTGGGATACACAGTATTGAGGCTTTTGTTTGGCAGGAAAAGCTTTTCTTTCCAATATTTTCCTTAGAATCAAGGCTCATCCGTTAAATGAGACAAACTTGGATTCTTATAATAATCTTCATTCTTTTTATGATTAGGCTCTACATCATGTTCTCCTCAGTGAGATACATGATATTGATGCTTTGGTTTGGCAAGAAAAGCTTTTCTTTTCACCATTTTCCCTAAAATCAAAGTTTATCCGTCAAACGAGACAAACTTGGATTCTCATAATAATCCTTTTTTTTGTTATTGGGCACTACAATCACGTTCTCCTCTTTGGGTGCACTATATTGGTGCCTTGGTTTGGCAATGAAAGCTTTTCTCTACACCATTTTCCTTGTAATCAAAGTTCATACTTCAAATAAGACAAACGTGGATTGTCATAATAATTTTCTTTTTTTTTTCATGATAGGCAACATAATCATGTTCTCCTTATTGAGATACATGATATTGGTGCTTTGGCTTGGCAAGAAAAGCTTTTCTAACCATATTTTGCATAAAATCAAAGTTCATTTATCAAACGAGATAAACTTGGATTCTCATAATAATCTCAATGTTTTTGTGATTCAGTGCTAAAATCATGTTGTCTTTATTGGGATGCACAATATTAAGGCTTTCGTTTGGCAGGAAAACCTTTCCTTTCCAACATTTTCCTTAGAATCAAATGTCATCCGTCAAATAAGATAAACTTGGATTCTTATAACAACCTTCATTCTTTTTGTGATTGGGCACTACAATCATGTTCTGCTAAATGGGATACATGATATTGATACTTTGGTTTGGCAAGAAAAGCTTTTCTTTCCATATTTTCCATAGAATTAAAGTTCGTCCATCAAACAAGACAAACTTGGATTCTCGTAACAATCCCCATCTTTTTATTTGCACTACAATCATGTTCTCCTCGTAAGGATACATAATATTGGTGCTTTGGCTTTCTAAGAAAAGGTTTCCCCTCCACCATTTTCCTTATAATTAAAGTTCATCCGTCAAATGAGACAAACCTAGACTCTCGTAATAATCTTTTTTTTTCTAATTGCGCACCGCAATCACGTTCTTCTCATTGGGATGCATGATATTGATACTTTAGCTTAGGAAGAAAAGCTTTTCTTTCCACATTTTCCATAGAATCAAAGTTCATTCAGCAAACAAGACAAACTTAGATTCTCATAATAATCTCTATTTTTTTATTCGCACTACGACCAGGTTCTCCTTATTTTAATACACGGTATTGGTGCTTTGGTTTGGCAAGAAAAGCTTTCTCCCTGCCATTTTCCTTACAATCAAAGTTTGTCCATCAAAAGAGACAAGCTTGGATTCTCATAATAATCTTCATTCATTTTGCGATTAAGCACTACAGTCATGTTCTCCTTATTTGAATATATGATATTAATGCTTTGGTTTGGCAAAAAAAGCTTTTCCTTCCACCATTTTCCTCAGAATCAAAGTTTATCTGTTAAATGAGACAAAATTGGATTCATGTAATAATCTTTATTTTTTTTGTTATTGATCACTACAATCACGTTCTCCTCTTTGGGTACACGATATTGGTGCTTTGGTTTAGCAATAAAAGATTTTTTCCCCACCATTTTTCTTATAACCAAAGTTCATCCATTGAATGAGACAAACTTGGATTGTCGTAATAATCTTCATTTTTTTGTGACTGGGCACTGCAATCATGTTCTCCCCATTGGGATACATGGCAGTAATACTTTGGTTTGGAAAGAAAAGCTTTCCTTTCTACATTTTCCATAAAGTTAAAGTTCGTCTATCAAATAAGACAAACTTAGATTTTCATAATAATCTCCATTTTTTTGTGATTCGACACTAATCATGTTATCCTCATCGGGATACATGATATTGGTCCTTTGGGTTGGCAAGAACAGCTTTCTCTCCACCATTTTCGTTACAATCAAAGCTCGCCTATCAAATGAGACAAACTTAGATTCTCATAGTAATTATCACTCTTTTTGTGATTGGGCACTACATCATGTTCACTTTATTGAGATACATGATATTGATGCTTTGATTTGGCAAGAAAAGCTTTTTTCTCCATATTTTCCACAAAATCAAAGTTTATCCATCGAACAAGACAATCTTGGATTCTCGTAATAATCTCTATTTTTTGTTATTGATCACTACAATCACGTTCTCCTCCTTAGGTACATGATATCAGTTATTTGGTTTGGCAATAATAGTGCTTCTTGCACCATTTTTTTTATAATCCAAGTTCATCCATCAAATGAGACAAACCTGGATTCTCATAATAATCTTTATATTTTTTGTGATTGGGCACCGTAGTCATGTTCTCCTCATTGGGATACATGATACTGATGCTTTGGTTTAGCAAGAAAAGATTTTCTAACCTTATTTTCCATAAAATCAAAGTTCATTTATCAAACGAGACAAAATTGGATTCTCATAATAATCTTCATTTTTTTGTGATTCGGTGCTACAATCATGTTCTCCTTTTTGGCACACGATATTGGTGCTTTCTCTTCACCATTTTCCTTACAATCAAAGTTGGTCCATCAAATAAGACAAACTTGGATTCTCATAATAATCTTCATTCCTTTTATGGTTAGGCACTGCAATCATGTTCTCATTGTTGGGATACACAATATTGCTGCGATCATTTGGCAGAAAAAGCTTTCCTTTCCATAATTTTCCTTATAGTTAAAGTTCGTCTGTCAACTAAGACAAGCAACGATTCTCGTAATAATATCCACTCCTTTTGTGATTGGCACTACAATCATGCTCTACTAATTAGGATACATGATATATTGATGCTTCGGTTTGGCAAGATAAGCTTTTTTTTCCACATTTTCTATAGAATCAAAGTTTGTCCATCAAACAGGATAAACTTGGATTCCCATGATAATCTCTATTTTTTTGATTCGCACTACAATCATGTTTTCCTTATTAGGATACATGATATTGGTGCTTTGGCTTTCCAAGGAAAGCCTTTCCCTAAACCAATTTCCTTATATTAAAGTTCATCCGTCAAGTGAGACAAACCTGGATTCTTGTAAAAATCTTTAATCTTTTGTGATTGTGCACCACAATCATGTTCTCCTCATGGGGATACATGATACTGATGCTTTGGTTTGGTAAGGAAAGCTTTTCTTTCCATATGTTTCATAGAATCAAAGTTCGTTCATCAAACAAGACAAACTTGGATTCTCAAAAAATTCTTCATTTTTCTGTAAATCGGTATGTTCTCCTTCTTGGGATACATAATATTGCTGCATTGGCTTTCAAAGAAAAGCTTTTCCCTCCACCATTTTCCTTATAATCAAAGTTCATCTGTTGAATGAGATAAACTTGGATTCCCATAATAATCTTCATTCTTTTTATGATTGCGCACTCCTCATTATGATACATGATATTAATGCTTTGGTTTGGCAAGAAAAGCTTTTCTTTAAACATTTTCTGTAGAACCAAAGTTCGACCGTAAAATAAGACAACCTTGGATTCTCATAAAAATCTCCACTTTTTTCATTCACACTACAATCATGTTCTCCTCATTTGGATACATGATATTGGTGCTTTGGTTTTGCAAGAAAAGCTTTCTTTCAGCAACTTTCCTTACAATTAAAGTTCATCTGTCAAATGAGACAAACTTAGATTCTCATAATAGCCTTTATTCTTTTTATGATTGGGCACTACATCATGTTCTTCTCATTGAGATACATGATATTGATGCTTTGATTTGGTAGGAAAAGCTTTCCTTCCACCATTTTTCCTAAAATCAAAGTTTGTCCATCAAACAGGACAAATTTGGATTCTTGTAATAATCTCCATTTCTTTATTATTGGGCACTACAATCATGTTCTCATCTTTGGGTACACGATATTGGTGCTTGGGTTTGGAAATAAAAGCTTTCTCTCCACCATTTTCCATATAATCAAAGTTTATCCATCAAATAAGAAAAACCTAGATTCTCGTTATAGTATTCATTTTTTTATGATTGGGCACCATAATCATGTTCTCCATATTGGAATACATGATACTGATGCTTTAGTTTGGCAAGAAAAGCTTTTCTTTCCACATTTTCAATATAATCAAATTTCAACCGTCAAATGAGACAAACTTAGATTCTAATAATAATCTCCATTTTTTATGACTCGGCACTATAATCATATTTTCCTCCTTGGGATACATGATATTAGTACTTTGGTTTGGCAAGTAAAGCTTTCTCTCCACCATTTGCACTACAATCATTTTCTCCTCATTGGGATATATGATACTGGTGCTTTGGTTTTCTAAGAGAAGCTTTTCCCTAAACCATTTGCCTTATAATCAAAGTTCATTCGTCAAGTGAGGTAAACCTAGATTTTCATAATAATCTTCATTCTTTTTGTGATTACGCACCTTAGTTATGTTCTCCTCATTGGGATACATGATACTGATGTTTTGATTTGGCAAGAAAAGTTTTTCTTTCCATATTTTCCATAGAATTAAAGTTCATCCATCTAATAAGGCAAACTTGGATTCTCATATTATTCTCCATTTTTTTGTAAATCGGCACGACAATCATGTTCTCCCCATTGGCGTACATTATTTGCTGCTTTGGCTTTCCAAGAAAAGCTTTTCCCTCCACCATTTTCCTTATAATCAAAGTTTATCCAACAAATGAAATAAACTTCGATTCTCATAATAATCTTAATTTTTTTTGTGATTGTGCACCATAATCATATTCTCCTTATTGGGATACATGATATGGATGCTTTAGTTTGGCAAGAAAAGATTTTCTTTCCACCTTTTTCCATAGAATCAAAGTTTGTCCATCGAGCAATACATACTTGGATTCTCGTAATAATCTTTATTTTTTTGGTAAATCGGCATGACAATCATGTTCCCCTTATTGGGATACATAATATTGCTACTTTGGCTTTCCAAGAAAAGGTTTTCCTTCCACTATTTTCCTTATAACCAAAGTTCATCCGTTAAATGAGACAAATTTGGATTCCTATAGTAATCTTCATTTTTTTTGTGATTGTGCACCACAATCATGTTCCTTTCTATGAGATATATGATATTGATGCTTTGGTTTGGCAATAAAAGCTTTTCTTTCTAGATTTTTCGTAGAATCAAAGTTCGATCGTAAATTAAGACAAACTTGGATTCTCATAAAAATCTTTATTTTTTTATTCGCACTACAATCATGCTCTCCTCATTGGGATACACGATATTGGTGCTTTGGTTTTGCAAGAAAAGCTTTCTTTCTGCCACTTTCCTTACAATCAAAGCTTGTCCATCAAATAAGACAAGCTTGGATTCTCATAACAATCGTTATTCATTTTGTGATTAGGCACTACATCATGTTCTTCTCATTGAGATACATGATATTAGTGCTTTGGTTTGGCAAGAAAAGCTTTTTTTTCACTATTTTCCCTAGAATTAGATTCATCTGTCAAACGAGACAAACTTGGATTCTCATAATTATCTCTATTTTTCTTGTTATTGGGCACTACAATCACATTCTCCTCTTTGGGTACACGATATTGGAGCTTTGGTTTGGAAATAAAATTTTTTCTCTCCACTATTTTCCTTATAATCAAAGTTCAACCATCAAATGAGACAAACTTCGATTCTTATTATAATATTTATTTTTTTGTGATAGGGCTCCACAATCATGTTCTCCTCAGTGGGATACATGATGCTGATGCTTTGGTTTGGCATGAAAATTTTTTTTTCCACATTTTCCATAAAATTAGAGTTCAACCGTCAAATGAGACAAACTTGGATTCTAATAATAATCTCCATTTTTTTATGATTTGGCACTACAATCATATTCTACTTAGTGGGATGCATGATATTAGATTTTTGGATTGGCAAGTAACACTTTATCCCTCCATTTTCCTTATAATCAAAGTTTGCCAGTCAAATGAGACAAACTTAGATTCTCATAATAATTTTCTTTCTTTTTGTGATTGCACACCACAATCATGTTTTCCTCATTGTGATACATGATATTGACACTTTGGTTTGGCAGGAAAAGCTTTTCTTTCCACATTTTCCCCAGAATCAAAGTTCGTTCATTAAATAAGACAAACTTGGATTCTTATAATAATCTCCATTTTTTTGATTCGCACCATAATCATGTTCTCTTCATTGGGATACATGATATTGGTGCTTTGGGTTTCCAAGAAAGGCTTTTCCTTAAACTATTTTTCTCATAATCAAAGTTAATCTGTCAAGTGAGACAAACCTAAATTCTCATAATAATCTTCATTCTTTTTGTGATTGCGCATCACAATCATGTTTTCCTCATCGAAATACACGATACTGATGCTTTAGTTTCGTAAGAAAAGCCTTTCTTTCCATATTTTCCATAGAAATAAAGTTCATCCATCAAACAAGACAAACTTTGATTCTCGTAATAATCTTCATTTTGTTGTAAATCGGCATGACAATCATGTTCTCCTCATTGGTATACATAATATTGCTACTTTGGCTTTCCAAGAAAAGCTTTTCCCTTTACAATTTTCCTTATAATCAAAGTTCATCCATTAAATGAGACAAACTTGGATTCCCATAATAATCTTCATTCTTTTCATGATTGCGTACCATAAACATGTTCTCCTCATTGGGATACATGATATTGATGCTTTGGCTTGGCAAGAATAGCTTTTCTTTCAACATTTTTCGTAGAACCAAAGTTCGACCGTAAAATAAGACAATCTTGGATTCTCAAAAAAATCTCTTTTTTTTTTATTCGCACTACAATCATGTTCTCCTCATTGGGATACACAATATTGGTGCTTTGGTTTGGCAAGAAAATCTTTCTTTCCATCACTTTCCTTAAAATCAAAGTTCATCCGTCAAATGA
>JBBYHL010020839.1:0-11131 GCA_038381835.1 Adansonia madagascariensis
AGTTTTAATGCTTTAGTTTAGCAAGAAAAGCTTTTCATTCAATCATTTTCCTTAGAATCAAAGTTTTACTGTGAAAAGGTACAATCTAGATTCTCATAATAGTCTCCATTTTTTTTGTGATTGGGCACTATAAACACATTCTCCTAATTGGGATACATGATATTAATACTTTGGTTTGGTGAGAAAAGCTTTTCATTCCACTATTTTCCATAGAACCAAAGTTCAATTGCCAAATGGGGTAAACTTGGATTCCTACAATATTCTTCGTTCTTTTGGTGATGGGCACTATAAACATATTCTTCTCGTTGGGATACATGATTTTGATGCCTTGATTTGGGAAGAAAAGCATTTTTCCATTATTTTCCTTGGAATAAAAATTTATCCATCAAATGGGACAAACTTGAATTTTTGTAATACTTTCCATACTTTTTGTGATTGGGCACTCTAAACATATTCTCCTTCTTAGGATACATGATATTGATTCTTTGGTTGGGCAAGAAAAGATTTATTTTCCACTATTTACCATAGAATCAAAGTTCATTCGTCGAATGGGACAAACTAGGATCTCGTAATAATCTCTATACTTTTTGAGATTGGGCACTATAAAAATGTCCTCCTCCTTAGGATAAATGACATTAATGCTTTGGTTTGCGAAGAAAATCTTTTCTTTCCACCATTTTGCTCTAAAACAAAGTTCCTCTGTTGAGTGCTACAAACTTGGATTCATGTAATAATCTCTATTCCTTTTGCGATTGGGCACAATAAACACATTCTAGTCCTTGGGATACCCGATATTAATGCTTTGATTTGGCAACAAAAGCTTTTCTTTCCACTAATTTACTTTGAATCAAAGTTCATCCATTAAAGAGGACAAACTTGGATTATCGTGATAATCTCCATTCTTTTTGTGATTGGACACTATAAACATATTCTTCTCATTGGGATACATGGTTTTAATGCTTTGGTTTGGGAGGAAAAGCTTTTCTTTCCACCATTTTCCTCAATTTTATTCGTCAAATAGGATAAACTTGTATTCTCATAATAATCTCCATTATTTTTGCGATTAGGCACTATAAACACATTTTCCTCAATAGGATACATGGTTTAAATGCTTTGTTTTGGTAAGAAAAGCTTTTCTTTCCATCATTTTCCCTTTAATTAAAGTTCATCCACCAAATAAGATAAACTTGGATTCTCGTAATAATCTCCATTCTTTTTCTAATTAGGCACTATAAAAACATTCTCCTTAATAGGATACATGGCTTTATGATTTGGCTTGGCAGGAAAAGCTTTTTCTTCCACCATTTTCCTCAGAATCAAATTTCATCTGTCAAATAGGACACACTTGGATTCTTGCAACAATCTTCATTCTTTTTGTGATTAGGCACTGTGAACATATTCTTCTCATGGCATTGATGCTTTGATTTAGCGGGAAAAGCTTTTTTTCCAACCATTTTCCTTAGAATCAAAGTTCATCTTTTAAGTGTCATAAACATGGATGCTCATAATAATCTCTATTTTTTTGGTGATTGCACACTATAAACACATTTTCCTCCTTAGGATACCCGATATTGATAGTTTGGTTTGGCAATAAAGGCTTTTTTTCCACTAACTTTCTTCAAATCGAAGTTCATCTATCAAACAAGATAAACTTGGATTCTTGTAATAATCTTCATTCTTTTTGTGATTAAGCACCATAAACAAATGCTTCTCAATAGGATACACGATTTTGATGCTTTGCTTTGTAGGAAAAGCTTTTCTAACCACTATTTTTCTTAAAATCAAAGTTCATCCCTCAAATGGGACAAATTAAATTCTCATAATAATCTTATTTCTTTTGGTGATTGGGCACTATAAACACATTTTTCTAATTGGGATGCATAGTTTTGATGCTTTGGTTTGGCAAGAAAAGCTTCTTATTCCACCATTTTCCTTAGAATCAAAGTTAATCTGTCAAAAGGTATAAACTCAAATTCTCAAAAACACCTTTTTTTTTGTGATTGGGTGCTACAAGCATAATTTCCTAATTGGGATAAATGATATTGAGGCTTCAGTTTGGCAAAAAAAAATTTCTTTTGACCACTTTCATTAGAATCAACATCTATCTGTCAAATGGGACAAACTTGGATTCATGCAATAATCTCCATTCTTTTTGTGATTAGACATTATAAACACGTTTTCCTTATTGGGATACATGATAATGAAGCTTTGGTTTGGCAAGAAAAGCTTTTTTTCCATCATTTTCCTTAGAACCAAAGTTTGTTTGTCAACTAGGATAAACTTGGATTCTTGAAATAATTTCCAGTATTTTGGTGATTGGGCACTACAAACACATTCTCTCATTGGGATACACCGTTTTGACGCTTTCATTGGGCAAGAAAAACTTTTCTTTCTACCATTTTCCATAGAATCAAAGTTCATCCGTTAAATGAGATAAACTTTGATTCTTATAATAATCTTTTTTCTTTTTGTAATTGCGCATTATAAACACATTCTTCTCTTTGGCATATATGGCTTTGATGCTTAGGTTTGGCAAGAAAAACTTTTTATTCCACCATTTTTTTTAAAATCAAACTTCGTTCATGCAATGCGATAAACTTGGATTCTTTTAATAATCTCCATCCTTTCGCTGATTGGGTGCTATAGACATATTCTCCTCATTGGGATACATAGTTTTGATGCGTTAGTTTAGCAATAAAAGTATTTTTTTCCACAACTTTCCTTGGAATCAAAATTCGTCTTTCAAATAGGATAAATTTGGAACCTCATAATAATCTCCATTCTATTTGAGATTGAATACTATAAACTCATTCTCTTTTTTAGGATAAATGATATTGATACTTTGGTGTAGGAGGAAAAGCTTTTCTTTCTACCATTTTCCTTAGAATCAAAGTTCATCCATCCAGTGTGACAAACTTGGGTTCATGCAAAATCTCCATTCTTTTTATGATTAGGTACTATAAACACATTCTCTTTCTTGGGAAACCAGATATTGATCCATTGATTTGGCAATAAATACTTTTCTTTCCATGATTTTCCCTCAAATTAAAGTTCATCCATCAAATAGGAAAAACTTGGATTCTCCTAATAATCTCAAATTTTCTTGTGATTGGGCACTATAAACACACTTTTTTCAATGGGATAGACATTTTTTATGCTTTGAGTTGGCAAGAAAAGCTTTTCTTCCCACCGTTTTCCTTAGGATTAATGTTCATCTCTTAAATAGGAAAACATGGATTCTCGTAATAATCTCTATTTTTTTAGTGATTGGGCATTATAAATATATTTTCAT
The DNA here is from genome assembly GCA_038381835.1 of Adansonia madagascariensis. Taxonomy (NCBI): domain Eukaryota; kingdom Viridiplantae; phylum Streptophyta; class Magnoliopsida; order Malvales; family Malvaceae; genus Adansonia; species Adansonia madagascariensis. The sequence continues at coordinate 3,293 of JBBYHL010020839.1, forward strand.
CCTTGGGATACCTGATATTGATACTTTGGTTTACCAAGAAAAGCTTTTCTTTCCTTCACTTTCCTTCGAGAAGAAGTTCAATGTCAAATAGGATAAACTTGGATTCTCGTAATAATCTTTAGTGTTTCTATGATTGGGCACTATAAACACATTCTCCTCAATAGGATGCATGGTTTTGATGATTTGATTTAGCAAGAAAAGCTTTTCTTTCCACCATTTTTCCTTAGAATCAAAGTTCATCTCTTAAATATGATAAACTTGGATTCTTGTAATAATCTCCACTCTTTTGGTGATTAGGCACTACAAACACATTCTCTTCATTGGGATACACAGTTTTGATGCTTTGATTTTCTAAGAAAAGCTTTTCTTTCCCTTATTTTCCTTAAAATCAAAGCTTGTCTGTCAAATGGGATAAGCTCAAATTCTCATAATAAATTCCATTCTTTGGGTGATTAGGCATTATAAACACATTCTCCTCATTGTGATACACGCCATTGATGTTTTCAAACAGTAAGAAAACCTTTTCTTCTCACTATTTTCCTCAAAATCAAATGTCATCTGACAAATGTGACAAACTTTGATTTTTGTAATAATCTCCATTCTTTTTGTGGTTGGCACTATAAACAAATTCTCTTCATTGACATACATAGCTCTTATGCTTTGGTTTGGCAAGAAAAGCTTTTCATTCCCCCATTTTCCTTAGAATCAAAGTTCATCTATCAAATAAGATAAACTTGGATTCTCGTAATAATCTCCATCTTTTTGGTGATTGGGCACTATAAACACGTTCTCCTCATTGGGATATGCAATATCCATCCTTTGGAAAGGAAAGAAAACCTTTTCTTTCCACCATTTCACTTAGAATCAGATTATGTCTATAAAATGTGACAAACTTAGATTATCATAATAATCTCCATTCTTTTTGTAATGGGCACTAGAAATACATTCTCCTTATTAGGATGCACAGTTTTGATGCTTGGTTTGGCAATAAAAGCTTTTCATTTCACGATTTTCCTTAAAATCAAAGTCTGTTTATTGGAATCAAAGCCTGTCCATTAAATGGGACAAACTTGGATTCTCATAATAATCTCCATCCATTTAGTGATTGGGCTCTATAACCTCATTATCATACATGGTTTTAATGCTTTAGTTTGGCAAGAAAACCATTTCCTTCCACCATTTTCCTTAGAATCAGAGTTTATTCATCAAATGGGACAAACTTGGATTCTTGTAATAATCTCCATCTTTCTAGTGATTGGGCACTATAAACACGTTCTCCTCATTGGCATACATGATATTGATTTTTTGGACTGGTAAGAAAACCTTTCCCTTCCACGATTTTGCTTAAAATAAAATTTAATCTATAAAATGCGAAAAACTTGGATTCTTGTAATAATCTTCGTTCTTTTTATGATTGGGCACTATAAAGACATTCTCCACATTGGTATACACGGTTTTGATGAATTGGATTGGCAAGAAAAGCTTTTCATTCCACCATTTTCTATAGAATCAAAGTTCATCCGTCAAATAGGACAAACTTGGATTCTCATAAAAATTTCATCCTTTTGGTGATTGGGCACTGTAAACATAGCCTCCCCGTTGAGATACGTGATATCATTGCTTTGGAATTGTAAATGAACCTATTCTTTCCACCATTTTCCATAGAAGTAAATTATGTCCGTCAAATGAAACAAACTTGGATTCTCGTAATAATCTCTATTCCTTTTATGATTGGGCACTATAAACATATTATCCTCATTGGCATAAATAGTTTTGATGCTTACTTTGGTAAGAAAAGCTTTTCCTTCCACCATTTTCCTTAGAATCAAAGTTTGTTCATCAAACTGGATAAACTTGGATTCTTGTAATAATCTTCATCTTTTTGGTGAGTGGGCATGATAAACATAGTCTCCTCATTGGGATTTATGATATCGATGCTTTGGAATGGCAAGAAAACCTTTTCTTTCCACTACTTTCCTTAGAATCAAATTATGTCTGTCAAACGTGACAAACTTTGATTCTCATAACAATCTCTATTCTTTTTGTGATTGGGCACTATAAACACATTCTCCTTATTATCATACACAGTTTTAATGCTTTAGCTTGGCAAGAGAACCTTTTCCTTCCACCATTTTCCTTAGAATCAAAGTTCCACCATCAAATGCGACAAACATGGATTCTTGTAATAATCTCCATCTTTCTAGCAATTGGGCACTATAAACACATTCTCCTCATTCGCATACACGATACTAATTTTTTGGAATGGTGAGAAAACATTTTCTTTCCACCATTTTGCTCAGAATCAAATTTAATCTATAAAATGCGAAAAACTTGGATTCTTGCAATAATCTTCATTCTTTTTGTGATTGGGCACTATAAAGACATTCTCCACAATGGTATACACAGTTTTGATGAATTGGGTTGGCAAGAAAAGCTTTTCGTTACACTATTTTTCATAAAATCAAAGATCATCCATCGAACGGGGCAAACTTGTATTCTCAAAATAATCCCTATTTTTTTCATGATTAGGCACTATAAACACATTTTCCTCATTGTCGCAAATAGTTTTAATGCTTTAGTTTCATCAGAAAACCTTTTCTTTCCACTATTTTCCTTAGAATCAATGTTCCTGCATGAAATAGGACAAACTTAGATTCTCATAATAATCTCCACTATAAACACATTTTCCTTATTGGCATACACGATATTAATGTTTTGGAATGGTAAGAAAACCTTTTTTTCACCATTTTCCTCAGAATCAAATTATGTTCGTCAAATGTGAGAAACTTAAATTTTCATAATAATCTTCATTCTTTTTGTGATCAGCACTATAAACACATTCTCCTCATTGTCATATATGATTTTAACACTTTAGTTTGGCAAGAAAACCTTTTCCTTCCACCATTTCCTTGGAATCAAAGTTCCTTCAGCAGATGGGACAAAATTGGATTCTCATAATGATCTCTCTTTTTTTGGTGATTGGGCATTGTAAACATATTCTCCTTATTGGCATACACAATATTGATGCTTTGGAATGGTAAAAAAACCTTTTCATTCCACCATTTTCCTCAGAATCAAATTATATCTGTTAAATGTGACAAACTTGGATTTTCATAATGATCTTCATTTTTTTTTGTGATTAGGCACTATAAACACATTCTCCTCATTGTCATACACTGTTTTAATGCTTTAGTTTGGCAGGAAAACGTTTTCCTTCCACCATTTTCCTTAGAATCAAAGTTCATTCATCAAATGGGAAAAACTTAGATTCTCATAATAATCTCCATCTTGTTGGTGATTAGCACTATAAACACATTCTCCTCATTAGCATACCTGATATTGATGTTGGAATGGTAAGAAAACCTTTTCCTTCCACCATTTTGCTCAAAATCAAATTTAATTTGTAAAATGCGAAAAATTTGGATTCTTGTAATAATCATTGTTCTTTTTGCAATTGGGCGCTATCAAGACATTTTTCACATTGGCATACATGGTTTGGATGAATTGGGTTGGCAAGAAAAGCTTTTCATTCCACCATTTTCCATAAAATCAAAGTTCATCTATCGAATGACACAAACTTAGATTCTCATAATAATTCCCATTCTTTTTGTGATTAGCCACTATAAACACATTCTCCTCATTGCCATACATAGTGTTAATGCTTTAGTTTCATAAGAAAAACTTTTCCTCTCACCATTTTCCTTAGAATCCACGTTCCTTGGTCAAATAGGACAAACCTAGATTTTCGTACCAGTCTCTATCTTTTCGGTGATTGGGCACTATAAACACATTCTTCTTATTGGCATACATGATATTGATGCTTTGGAATGGTTCAGAATCAAAATATGTCCGTCCAATGTGACAAACTTGGATTTTCATAATAATCTCCATTCTTATTATGATTAGGCACTATAAACAAATTCTCCCCATTGTCATACACGGTTTTAATGCTTTAGTTTGGCAAGAAAACCTTTTCTTTCCATCATTTCCTTAGAATCAAAGCTTATTCGTCAAATGGAAGAAATTTGGATTATCGTAACAATCTCTATCTTTTTGGTGATTAGGCACTATAAACATCTTCTCCTCATTGGCATACACGATATCGATTTTTTGGAATGGTAAGAAACCTTTTCTTTTCGCCATTTTGCTCAGCATCAAATTTAATCTGTAAAATGCGAAAAACTTGGATTCTTGTAAAAGTCTTCAGTCTTTTTTCGATTAGGCACTATAAAGACATTCTCCACCTTGGTATACACGGTTTTGATGAATTGGGTTAGCAATAAAAGCTTTTTGTTCCACCATTTTCCATAAAATAAAAGTTCATCCATCGAACGTGACAAACTTGATGCTCATAATAATCTTCATTCTTTTTGTGATTGGGCACTATAAGCACGTTTTTCTCATTGTCATACACAGTTTTAATGCTTCAATTTCACAAGAAAAACTTTTTCCTCCACCATTTTCCATAGAATCAATATTTCTTTGTCAAATTGGACAAACTTGCATTCTCATAATAATCTCTCTCTTTTTGGTGATTGGGCACTATAAACACATTCTTCTCATTGGCATAATGATATTGATGCATTGGAATGGTAAGAAAACCTTTTTTTTCCACTATTTTCCTTGAAATCAAATTACGTCCGTTAAATATGACAAACTTGGATTTTCATAATAATCTTCATTTTTTTTTGTGATTAGGCACTATAAATACATTCTCCTCATTGTCATACACGATTTTAATGCTTTAGTTTGGCAAGAAAACCTTTTCCTTCCACCATTTTCCTTGAAATCAAAGTACTTTTGTCAAATGGGACAAACTTGGATTCTTATAATAATCTCTATCTTTTTGGTGATTGAGTACTATAAACACACTCTCCTCATTGGCATACACAATATTGATGCTTTCGAATGGTAAGAAAACCTTTTCTTTCAACTATTTTCCTCATAATCCAATTATGTCTATTAAATGTGACAAACTTGGATATTTTTTATAATCTCCTTTCTTTTGTGATTAGGCGCTATAAACACATTCTCCTTGTTGTCATACACGGTCTTAATGCTTTAGTTTGGCAAGAAAACATTTTTCTTCCACCATTTTTCTTAGAATCAAAGTTTATTCGTCAAAATGGGACAAACTTAGATTCTCGTAATAATCTCCATCTTTTTGGTTATTAGGCACTATAAACACATTCTCCTTATTAGCATACACAATATTGATGTTAGAATGGTAAGAAAACCTTTTCTTTCCACCATTTTGCTCAGAATCAAATTTAATCTGTAAAATAATAATCTTAGTTCATTTTGTGATTGAGCACTATAAAGACATTCTCTACATTGGTATACAAGGTTTTGATGAATTCGGTTGGCAAGAAAAGCTTTTCGTTCCACCATTTTCCATTAAATCGAAGTTCATCCATCAAATGGGACAAACTTAGATTCTCAAAAAAATTTCCATCCTTTTGGTGATGGGCACTATAAACATAGCCTTTTCATTGAGACACATGATATCATTACTTTCGAATGGTAAAAGAACCTTTTCTTTCCATCATTTTCCATGTAACCAAATTATGTCCGTCAAATTAAACAAACTTGGATTCTCATAATAATCTCCATTTCTTTTGTGATTGGGCACTATACACATTATCCTTATTGGCTTAAACAGTTTTGATGCTTTAGTTTGGCAAGAAAAACTTTGCCTTCCACCATTTTCCTTAGAATCAAAGTTCATCCAACAAACGGGACAAACATGGATTCTCATAATAATCTCTATCTTTTTAGTGAGTGGGCACAATAAACCTAATCTTCTTTGGGATGCATGACATCGATGCTTTGGAATGGCAAGGAAACCTTATCTTTCCACCATTTTTCGTAGAATCAAATTATGTCCATCAAAAGTGGTAAACTTGGATTCTCATAACAATCTCCATTCCTTTTGTAATTGGGCACTATAAACTCATTCTCCTTATTGTCATACACGATTTTAATGGTTTAGTTTGGCAAGAAAACATTTGCCTTCCACCATTTTCATTGGAACTAAAGTTTTTTTGTCAAATGGGACTAAATTGGATTCTCCTAATAATCTTCATCCTTTTGGTGATTGGGCACTACAAACACATTCTCCTCATTAGCATACATGACATTGATGCTTGGGAATTGTAAAAAACTTTTTTTTCCACCATTTTCTTCATAATCAAATTACGTCCGCCAAATGTGACAAACTTGAATTTTCGTAATAATATTTATTCTTTTATTGATTGGGCACCATAAACACATTCTTCTCATTGTGATACATGATTTTAATGCTTTAGTTTGGTAAGAAAAGCTTTTCCTTCCACCATTTTACTTAGAATCAAAGTTTATTCGTCAATTGGGACAAACTTAGATTCTCGTAATAATCTTCATCTTTTTGGTAATTGGGCACTATAAACACATTTTCCACATTGGCATACATGATATTGATATTTTGGAATGGTAAGAAAACCTTTTCTATACCATTTTGTTTAAAATCAAATTTAATCTGTAAAATACAAAAAACATGGATTCTTGTAATAACCTTCGTTCCTTTTGTAATTAGGCACTATAAAGACATTCTCCACATTGGTATACACGGTTTTGATGAATTGTTGGCAAGAAAAGCTTTTTGTTCTAGCTTTTTTTAATAGAATCAAAGTTTATCTGTCAAACGAGAAAAACTTGGATTTTTAAATAAATCTATATCCTTTTGGTGAATGGGCGTTATAAACACAGTCTCCTCATTGGGATATATGATATCAATGCTTTGGAATGGTTAGAGAACCTTTTCTTTCCACCATATTCCATATAATCTAATTATGTCTGTTAAATGTGACAAACTTAGATTCTCATAATAATCTCCATTCCTTTTGTGATTGGTCACTATAAACACATTATCCTCTATGGCATAGACGGTTTTGGTGCTTTAGTTTGGCAAGAAAAGCTTTTTCTTCCACCATTTTTCTTAGAACCAAAGTTCATAAAACAGGACAAACATGGATTCTCGTAATACTCTCCATCTTTTTGGTGAGTGGGCATGATGAACATAGTCTCCTTGTTGGGATACATGATATCGATGCTTTGGAATGGCAACAAAACCTTTTCCTTTCACCATTTTCCATATAATCAAAATATGTCTGTTAAAAGTGGTGAACTTGGATTTTCGTAACAATCTCCATTCCTTTTGTGATTAGGCACTATAAACTCATTCTCCTTATTATCATACACGATTTTAATGGTTTAGTTTGGCAAGAAAAACTTTTTCTTCCACCATTTTCATTAGAACCAAAGTTTCTTCGTTAAATAGGATAAACTTGGATTCTCATAATAATCTCTATCTTTTTGGTGATTGGGCATTACAAACACATTCTCCTTATTTGCATACATGACATTGATGAGGTGGAATGGTAAAAAAAACTTTTTTCCACCATTTTCCTTATATTCAAATTACATCCATCAAATATGACAAAATATCCATTCTTTTATTGATTAGGCACTATACGCACATTCTCCTCATTGTGATACATGGTTTTAATGCTTTAGTTTGGCAAGAAAACCTTTTTCTTCCATAATTTTACTTAGAATCAATGTTCGTTCATCAATTAGGATAAACTTAGATTCTCGTAATAATCTTCATCTTTTTGGTGATTGGGCACCATAAACACATTCTCCTCATTGGCATACATGATATTGATGTTTTGGAATGGTAAAAGACTTTTTTCCACCATTTTGCTCAAAATGAAATTTAATCTATGAAATTCAACAAACTTGGACTTTTGTAATAATCTTTGTTCCTTTTGTGATTGGGCACTATAAAGATATTCTCCT
>JBBYHL010020850.1:0-11130 GCA_038381835.1 Adansonia madagascariensis
ATTATGAGTTTGTATAATACTTGTTAGGTTTATATTTTATTGTTTTTTAATTTGAATAATAAATTATGGGTATTAATGTAATCTAAACAAATTAAATTTTGATACCATCATAATTTTTTACGTATAATAAATTAGATTCATGTATAATTTATTTTAGTAATTCAATTTTAACTCTAAATTTGTATTTTTTGTCTTAATATTATTCAATGTATTATCAAAGACAATGACATTGAAGTAACATGAAAATCAAACACTAATTAATTTTTGTAACAAGCGCTAAGCATTAAAAAAATGAAAAAAACTTAAAAAAAATTAAACAATACTCTTAATTTTTAAAATAAATCTATTTATAAGTTATCCTATTCACTTAAATTTAAAAATTAAAATTTCAAACAAAAATATTAATCTCATATAAGCAAAAGCAAGCATCATTGGATATTTTATTTTAATATAGAAAAAAACCTCTCTAATTTCAGGTCCTGCACGTGGCCATGCCCTACCTACTATCTAGATTCTATGCGCATTGAAATATATACATATTTATATAGGAAATTGTTTGGTGTTAGAAAAAATTGTCAATTTGAAGTTTTAAAAGTTTTATGATGACATAGTTCAATTAACTCACTTTATACTACTGTAAAGCCACCAATTAAGGTTTAAAGTCATTACGTACAGTTGTTACTTTTATTAAATAACAATTTGGTCCTTAAGTTGATACATGCTTTGAGAATGTTTGTAGCCAACATTAATGTTCTCATTACGGTGGCGTTTTAGAGCCATAATCTATGTATAAAGTTGGTCTCCATCATCTTTCTCATAAGCCTCATTGTCTCTTCCAAATTCGTAAAAATCATGAAAATTACTTTGTACCCTTTAAGTTAAAACCAGATAACCAGCAGAAAGCAGATGGCGCAGAGAGAGAGAGAGAGAGGGCAGTAAAATTGCATAAAAAAATAATATTATTGTAACGCCAACCGAATTCCCTCCCTTGCCATGGCCTGTCGAATCTCTGAATCGTCACTGAATCTTTGTCTTTCAATGTAACCCAAAATCTAAACCAAAACCAAAACGAAAATTAATTATCATTTTAAGCAATGAGAGTGAAAGAGAGGCTTTTAATTACCACCACCAGCCGTCCAACAAATTTTTTTTTTACATGCTTCGAATTTGTAAAGAGGTGCATTACCCCACAGAAAAATAATTGTACTGAAGAAATATACTTTTCAGTTTTAAACTACATTTCATAAATAACTTGTCAGGACGTTCTTTAACTTGTTTTTAAAACATGTGCAGTTTTCTATTATCCACAAACACATTCTTTTGGCAAAATGTTAGATTATTTATTTATAAATATATTTATTTAATAATATTTATAAATAATTTTTTAATTTAAATGAATTGAGTTAGGACATAATTAATTTTAAATGATTTTGAATTTAAACATATTATAAAAGTTTTTATGAACATGGATTGAACGTTAATAGATTCAAATATTTTTTAAAAAATGAATATAAACACAAAAATAAAAATCTATTTGTCGAAGCTCAATTTATCTCTAAAAATTTTAAAGATGACATAAATTATCTTCAACCATCTACTAAAATTATGTCTCTAAGAACTTATGTGAACTTCATTCATTTTCAATATTCTCAAATTAAAAATAGCGAAGATTTTTTTTATTGTTCTCTTATTTCATTTTTAAAAAATTTTTTTATTTTATAGTAATTTACTCTTACAATATATTTTAAAAATAAAAACAATAATTTTAAAAAATAAAATATATGTCAATATTTTAATTTTATTTTTGAAATTAAAATTTTTTTATCAGTATATCAAAAAAACGAATTCATTACTTATGTACATACATATATATATATATATTTTTTTCAAACTTATAAAAGAAAATACTAATGTGAAATTAAGAAAGCAACATGACAAAATAGCTGGTAGGATCTCTCTTTCAGCATGTGGGAACTTGAAAAAAATTTTTTCCACCTAATCAGCTCCCGTTCAATTCAACCTTGTGGCTCTGGTCAACTACCCATTCATGCAGTGCACTATTGTCAAAATTTTGTCTAGAATACACAATGATGAACATTTTGGAGACTGACCAAGACTTTTTCTTTTTTATTTTGTTTGAAATTACTTGAATAATTAGAAATTACAAAAAAATAATAAATAAATTAAACTAAAGAGTAACGAGCAACCTTATTTAATGAAAATTAAATTTAAAATTTTTAAAACCTTTTTATCATTTCGTTGACTTCCCTTTAGAATTATGTATTATTAGATAAATTAAGAAATTTTGACAATAATATTAAGAAAATTCCACAAAAAGTTAAAAAGGGTTTTCCGGAGATTAGGGTTACTGATGAATCAATCATGGATTATACTTGTAGATATGACAAAATGTAAAGTCAATGGGACCATGCTTTAATTAAGGAGCATTTTGAGAGGCAGTAACAAATAATACGTCATCTTTATTCCTGTTTAGAACTAATTATTTTAAGTTTACCGCCGACTACATTTCATTTGTTTTATTTATGTATTTATTTATTTATTTCTGTTTTTATTGAAGGGCTGATTATTACTTAACTCATCTCCACTTGTAATGCTTTAACACTATAATTACTTGTAACTTGAACTTTCAAAAGAAAAACGAATTTTACAGGATTAATCATAAAAGTTTGATATAATTTAATCTTATATATTTTTTCCCCATATAGGCAAGCAGATTTTATATATATATGTATGTAGTATATGACATCATCTAGCTATATACTTTGAATCTTAAATCAGATTCTTGTAAGCGTAGCCAAAATGGTAAACGAATAGAACAATTTTAGTGCTTTTGTGATGGAATGGTTGCTATTGTAGGAAAAAACAAACATATATAGAATCGATTCTCGAAAGTACTTAAAGGAATATATCCAAACTTTGTTCAATTGGGGTTGACTTGTTTTATTTATTTACTTATGTTTGAGTCTTGGCGTAAATAAAGAAAAATTAAACCAAAATTAAATCAACGGTAGTCAACTCCTATTATCATTATTATTATTATTATTATTATTATTAATTTTAAGACGGTCCAAAGAAGTTAAGGAATAATAATGGCATAAAAACTTTTCTAGAATTCCAAAATCAACATATAGATGTTCAAACTCCAAGTCTTTTAAATCCCATGGTCCCAAACTCCCAACTGCAATGCATGAAAGAAACGGGGAGCATATGACCCTTAATTTCCTATATATTATAATTTTACAATTATAATAATTAGTTGAATTAAAGAAAAATTGACAAATAAAAATGACAACTCAAATTTAAATAACAATGTTTAAGATTCAATGCCGCTAATAATCCATTTTCATTGAAAAAAGTTATACAAAAACCACCATTGCTTTCTGGCTTCTTCAACCTTTCTCACCTTTTTTAAACACAGTACCATTGTCTTTGTCTGCACTGTAATGTAAATTAACCCAACTTCACCATTTTCTACACCTAGCTAGGAAAGTTAGACTTTGCATAGATTGATTGATTGATTAATTGATCGAGTTACTAAAATAACAGATAAAAATATGTTATATACCATTAAAATGCTCATAAATCATGAGTTTATTTCAAGGCGGAGTTAAAAATTTTATATCTGAGTTAGAATCAAAATATAAATTTTTTTAAAAAATTATTATTTTTAATTTTAAAAAAAATCTAAAATTAAAAAAAAATTCAAGAAACCTGCCCCTATCTTGGCCCCTGGGTCTATCTCAAGCTTTTTTACAACCTAAAATCTGTCACAAATTTCAATCACTGTTCTAGCTACCGTAATATAAATTAAAAGTTATTTGAATATATATCTGATTAACTCATTGTTGTTTAAGTTTGATAACGAAAGATTAAAAATTTTAAAAATTCTTGAAAATTGATATGAGATATCAAAGCACTTGAATGATTTTGTAGTTTCAATTGGGATTTGAAAAAAAAAATGGCCAAATCAATTTTATGTAATAAAGATTGGTTTGAAGGAAAAGTATTTTAAGATTTATTTGGACTAAATGTTGGATAAAAAAAAAACAATGAGGAAGAAGATTGTGAAGGAGTGTTTTTGTATATTTGCCAATTTTTTTATCTAATTAAGTGTAATTATAAAATTATAATATATAAAATTGAGAGTTATATGCTTCGTAACAAACATGGCTCAATTTTTTTTTTTTTTTTATTGAGCATCACTCTCAGTTTGATTGACTTCCATTAAAACGATTCTGCAAGTTGTGCAAATGCCACTTTGCACTATGCAGCATCTGCATATGTTCTTCTGGTCATCACTTCGAAGATTCTCCCATTTTCAAGTTTTCCTACGTAGATATGGATATATAGATAGTTGGCTTACAGCCTACCCTCCCTCTCTCTCTCTCATTTTAATCAAACAATTGCATGATCCAAAATAAAAGAAAAAAAAATACTACTAATCCTTGTCAACTGCCAGCTTAGGATCACACACATTTATAAACTAGTAGTGTTTTAAATATGGGTCAAAATTTTGTGATTTTGATTTTTGATATTTATTAGAATTGATCGTAATAATATATTCGTTTTATCAATAGTGTAATAAGATCGAAAATATATCTAGAATCATGATTTAAATTATTTAAAATTAGTATAATCTATAAAAATCTGGTCCAAAAAAGCGTTGTTATAGTATGTTAATTATGCCAACTCAACAAGGAAGGGAGAGACTAAGTCCTTTAGGCATATGCAGCTGCCGGCCGTCTGAAACGAGGACTTTCCAAACTCAACCCCTTTAGGCAACTTGCATAACAACCAAATCTAAGTTAATGTTTTGTTCCCTTACTGTTTGTAGCTTTTCCGAGGTTAGGTTTTTGTTAATATCATGACAAATTTCACATGTTGAAAGTTGGAGGATTATTGTAGATTATCCATTCTCTGCTGTACCACACCAATTTTTTAAGGTCTAGTGAAGAATTTCCAAAACATCTAAGGCCAATAAGTACAAACAAAATTACTACTATTCAGATACACATTATATATAATTAAACCAATAATCATGTTTTAATTGTGATCTCCTTCTACATTTCCCCCCACAAGGTTGTTGAAGTCTTAATGATAATGGATATATATTGTATAATAGAATAAGATTTTTTTGATACAAATAAAATCTCTGTGAAAAAAAATATTAAAGATATTAATTTTAAATTTTAAATTTATTAAAATTACATTTTAAAAATATTTAAATAAATTAATTAAATTAAACTATGAATTCAAATAAGTTGACGTTTGTGGCAGCTCGTTGATCAAGATTTGGATCTACATTGTACCAAAAATAAGAATAAAAAATATGAGTCTAGAGACAAGACCCACGTCTAAATGCTAATTCAGTCTACACAATGACCGAATCAAAAATGGCTTGAAAACTTTTAAATTACACGAATCATGCCTCATATATAGCCTTCTGTTTGTTTGGCTCCGTCTCTTTTCGTGCATCATGCAATCATGTTAATAAGAATATATTTTCACGCACTAACGTGGGTGAAAAATAATCAATGAAAATAAAAATAAAAAATAAAAGATGCATTCAGATAATAGGTAATTTTTCTAATTAAATATTTGCATATTTTAAAAATAAAATTAATTAAAAATATTAAAATTTTATGTTAAATAACATTTCTATTTTTCATTTTATATGTTTATTAAAATTAAATTAAGATTTTTTATCAATTTTTTAATTGAATTAATATTATTTGATTCATATAATAAATTCAATTATGAGCATTATAAATATAACAATTAGAAACATGTGCACCCACTATGCGGATGGAAAAAATAATGTGCGAAAAAAAGTAACATTAAAGTATGTTTTAAAAAGGAAAAAAGTTAACTATGATAGTTTGTGATAGATGAGGTAGTTTATTAAAGAAAAAGTGAATAGGTTTTTACATATGTTCGTATTTTTTTAATATATAAAAGATGTAATTAGCTTTAATATTATTATTTTGATAAGATTTTTAAGTAAATTTGTTAAGTGAGTTGATTTTACTTAACTGACTAGACGTGACAATTATAATTAGTATATATAGTGTTTGTATTGGATATATTATCAGTGTATAGATATATAAATTAACAGTGATTTGTATTATGAAAACTCATTACTAAACAAATAAAAATTTTAAAAATTCTTAAAAATAAATACAATAACTATTTTCTTTTACTAAATGACTTGATATGGTTTACTGTTAGTACATAGATCTATATATAATAACTATATATATATATATGTATTACTAAAGAGTTTTGTATCGAAACTCATTAAAGTTAGTTTTTACCATGGCTGCAAAAAGGGAATTACCTCTCAGTTGAATCAGTTCAAACGAAAATCGAAGGTCCATTCGATCCTGAATTATATAAAAAATCAAATTTTAATTGAATCTACTTAAAACTAATTCAACAACTAATAATCGTTAAAAACTAGAAAAAAATCATTTTTTATATATTTTGATTATTTTTTTAAAAATATTTTTTTATATTTAATGAGATTTGAATCTATAACCTTTTAAAATTATATTAAAGCTTAAACCATTAAATCAAATAATATTTTTATTAATAATTTAGTACATTTAATATTTATTCAACATCTAAATTCTTTTAAAAATATTTAAAATCCTATTTAAATAAATTGAAAATTAGAGATCACATCTTTAACTTTCAATCCAATTTTTTCAACCGTAATTATTACTTATAGTAATATTTTTATATTAAATGCAACAATTAATAGTTAATTTGATAATTTTTAATAAATCTAAAAATTATTACTTATAAAAATAGTCACTAGCGAATCTCAAGCAAATAATACGTTTATAAGGGCAATGTCTTCTAGAAATCCTGATTTTCAGCTTGGTCGATGCCCTAGCTCAGCTGGCATTCTTCATGCCTTTCTTACGCTGAATAAGACAGCTTCAAACTCATTCAAGGAAACTCCTTTTTTTTCTTTTTTTTTTCTCGTTTGAAATACATTCAAAGGACTTAAAACCAAGCACTTTCATTCCTTTTTATGCAAGCCTAATTGAGTGGAGTCGACGATTATGTGCTGTTAATTATTCGGCGTCCAGTCGGCAAGCTTAAATGTCACTCTTGTGATTGTGAACTTAGAAATGAACAACTGTCCCCTCAGTCAACAGAGTAAATAAAACCATGTTAGACTTCGAATCAAATTGGCCACCAGTTGCTTTTGAACTTGTTTGGTTTACAACTTAAAAAAAAACAGGGTATTTGATAATGGTGCAGCTTGTATACTTAGTGACATTTTTGCTACTTCCTGTGACATTCAACTTTTGATTTATATATAATCAGGAAATTAGTAATTGAAATTTCGAAATACCCTTTCTCTTATTTTAAACCATGGTCTCCTTTATAATATAAATATATATATATATATATATATATGTATATATATATATTAAAAGATAGTTTTGCCCCTTGTAGGGAAAAAGAATAACTTGCCTCTTTTTCTCCACCTTTGCCTTAAGCTATACAAGTATTTGGTTAGACAAAAATGAAAAAAAAAAATCAGAAAAAGAAAAGATCAATTAAACGAGGCAATAATGATCCAAATCGCCTGATAAAGAAAAAGAATCCTCCTTGTTTTCTGCTTTGTGTGGCTTCTCTTGCTCAACTGCTTCGCTGTCGTCAACAGCCACTATAGCTCCGGTCAGCTCCTTAGCTCTTTTAGCCTCAAAGTCCCAATCTGTCCTAATCAGAACCGCCATCATGGTCAACACACACGAGCTTTGGGCTGCCAACATTCCAAGCCACAGTCCCTTGAAATCAAATCCTGCGAAGAAAGCTAGCCATACTGCCACCGGCATACCGACAAGGTAGAAACAGCCGAGGTTTATGTTTGCTCCCTCTTTCGGCCTGGCTGTGCCTCTTAGCACCCCGCAGCCTGTAGTTTGCGGGCAGTTTCCAAGCTCACATAATCCTATTATGGGTAAAACAAGGGAAGTCAATGCTATGATCTCACTATCATTTGTGAACATGCTAGCCCATATGTTCCTAACCATTAGAGCAAAAACAAGTGCTGAAAACCCCAGTATGAAGCCGCAGGAAAGGCCTACAAAGGCGGCGAGTTTGGCCTTTTTGGGCTGGTTTGCACCGAGCTCATTTCCAACCCTCGTCGAGACACTGAAGCTTAGAGAAGATGGGAATATGTAGATTAGTGCTGTAGTTTGAATCAAAATGCCCATTGAAGCGACAGTAGATCTGGGGTTTAACAACAGCCCGCATAGAAGAATCATGATCTCATACCACCACCATTCAAGGCAGACTGAAATGCAGCTCGGAATGGCCAAATTCAACAGAGATTTCCATTCTTTAAAGCACTCCATTGAAAATCCTTCCCATGTCTTTTTGTGGACTCCAAAGTAGAGGATATAGATTATTAATGAGCCTACAAGATTAAAGTTAGTCCAAACTCCGCTAAGAGCAACTCCCTTGATCCCTAATTCAAGGTGTGACACAAGAAGGTAATTAATTGGTATATGTAGAAGAATCGATAGAATGGCGCAAACTGTCAGAGGTAGAGTTATGGATTGGGTTCTGAGATAGATTCTTAATGGGTGCAAAAGAGACTGAGCTAAAAGGTCAGGAACAGAGTAAATAAGGTAGGATTGTGCTTCCAGGGCTATCGTTTCATCCTGCCCACAAAGTATGAGTATTCTCCTCATGTTTACCCACAGAACAGAAGTGGGCAGCGAGGAAACGAAAAGCAAAAGCACTGTTCTTTGCAGCGTGATTCCGAGAAGGTTATATTTTCTGGCACCAAAGGCTTGTCCACAAATGGATTCCATCCCCAAAGCAAGACCGGAAAGAATAGAATAACCCGTAATATTAGCAAAGCCAATGGCAAGCGAACCACCAGCCAAGGCAAGCTCGCCGAGGCGGCCAAGAAAAAGCATGGAAATCAACGAGCGGGAGTACAACATGAGCCCTGTTACTATCATGGGAAGAGCTATGTTAGCTATGGAAATGGCTTCCTTGACTGCAAGAGAGACAGAAGGGGCCCTGTCAAGCTTTTCTTCTTGTTTTGACGTTGGGATTTTGGGGATCAACGGTCCGTGAATGTTGGAGCCATCGGAGTCCTTGATCGAGGGAAGGTAAGGAACGTTTGAATCAAATTTGCAAGAGTGATGAGAAGATGTAAGCTGGCACATCTTTTTGTAATAGTGAAATGCTCAAAGAGGTTACGGGATAGAGAGGGAGAGTTTGAGGTGGAGTTGTAGAATGGAGGGTTAAAGGGGTTTTATAGTGGGCTTTGGGGACGGCTCTTGCTCAAAAATTCCAAACTACCCTTGAATTCCATATAACTTCACTAGGCCGAAGACTACCCCACCATTTTTGTAATCTCGTAAATGTCGTATTGCGACCGGCCAGGCCAGGGTCCAGAAAGAAAAAAGAGTTATACTTCATGAACTAAGACTCGAGATTAATGACTGGCTTGTTTTTCTTTTCCTCTTCAAGTTTCCTTAAGCCAAATTTTCAATTCGCATTAGAAATCTCATAAGAGATTTTTTTTTTTGGGGGGGGGAAACGAACATGCATCGACTATAGGAAGTCGTCAAAAGTGTTATTATGGACGTTTACAGGTAGAAGGCTGTAGCACACAATTAATGGCAGAAACGTCCTGGTAACAAAGGACAAAATACGAGATTGGTCTTTCATACATGACGCTTTTTGCAACCGTATCCAAAAAAAAAAGCCTACTAAGAACCATCAAATATTGGTTTCCAGACAAAAGAATTTTTTATCTTTGGCGGAAGATTAATGTACAAATACCCTTTCTGCCACCCCAAAATTGTCCGCAGTGGCTGGACGGCTTATCGATTGCGCCACTTTAATTATTTAACACCACCAATTTCTTCATCAGTCCGAAGAAACTATTATTGTCCATTAATCTCTCATTCTTCTCCCACAAATACCCAATTCCAACAAGAAAAGGGGTTAGAGTTGGTAGAACTCATGCCATCACCTTAAAAAAATTAACATATAGTAAATATAAAATACAAATTCCAATATTTGTAATTCCTCTATTTATTTTATTATTTCTTTGTAAATTATATATATATGTGCGCTAATGCTAGGAAGGTAAAAACAAAAAAACTATACCAATTTCAGATAATTGCCAGTCCCTTGAGCCCTTTCTGAATAGGGAAGGAGGGCCCTCAGGAGAAACTTTTTTTTTTTTTTTGGTTCAGTTTATTGTTTCTGTTGTTGTTGGTGTTGTGTAGGGCAAAGGAAAGTACATTGGGGGCCTCGAAGGGGGCATATGTACAATCGTACTTCAAAACCCAATTGGGGTTTTGTCTCAAGTACTGTTTGGCAATTTAACAAAGTGAAGTCAGCTTTTGTTGGGGTTGGGGGTGGGGGGGTGGAGTTTTTGATTGTAACTAGTCCTCTGCTTTTGCACTACAAAGAACCTATAAACCAAAGAACATTTCCAAAGTGGTTGGCAGTGATGGTTCCATAGATGAGTAGGTTTGTATATTTTGCTTGTTTTCACTATAAAAGCCCTCTACGACAAGGGCATGAGCTTGAGCCCACGGTTTGGGACCCCGTTTTGAGTTTTGATCCAAAAACTACGTAGAGACAACGTTGTAGTCATTAAAAACCAGTGGAAAATTCTACAAATTGAAAGTTCGCGAATCCTTTGAATGTTTAGAGTTGTTTTTTTTTTTTTCGTACGTTGCTAGAAAAATATCAAAAATTGTGTTTCCATCTTCTTTTCTTACCCTTAAACGGAGTCTATGCAAATACATTCGTCCTGTATATACAAAATAATATTAAATACGATAATATTAATAAGATATAAATAATTAAAAAATGATATAATATAAATAAAAAATTTTAAATTTATATAATATGAATTATCAATATATCAAAATTTATATAAATATATAATATTTTAAATTCGATTATAATACGATAACAAATTTTAATATAATACAAATATCAAAATTATCAAAATATAGGCGAAAATCTATTTTGGAGGACGTTCAACTTGTCCCTTGTTGAAATTTACACTTAACTATCTTTTAAGTCGTTGCGTGGGCTAGGGGGTCTTCCACC
>JBBYHL010020942.1:0-11124 GCA_038381835.1 Adansonia madagascariensis
ATATTTCAGATAGTGGTAGGTTTTTTTTTAATATATTGTAAAGTTTATTTTTAAATATATTATATAAAATAATTAAAACGCATAAATACTCTTATAATATTATTTTTTATGTGTAAAATATTTGATCTTTTTGTTATTTTCCATCTAAGTTGATTTCACTAGACTCAATTGCAACAAACTTAGTCGAGAACTTTATTAATAGTATAAATAATTCATTTTTCCCTTAATCACATTTTAAATAGTATTAAAATCTATCACACCTATTATGTGGGTCAAATAGTCTTAATTTGTTGTTTTCAAAATAATGTATTAAAAAATGTAGGTAATTTTTTATGAAGTAAAAAAGGTAAGTAGTTTTTTTCTAGAAGTTGTAATTAAAAAGCCGATAGCTTAGATTCAGCTTTTTTTTTTCATACTAGATTTCGCTACACGCTTTATATGGGTGAAGAAAGTGAAAATTGTGCTTTAAAAGATAAAAAGGAAATTATATGATGGATGGATTTTATTTTTTAGAAAAAAAAAATTAAGTAATTAAAAGTTGAGTTTTTTTAAACAAAAGAAGTTACTTTATAAGTGTAGTTTTTTCTTATGAAATGTAAGTAAATAAAAAATAATTTATAAGTGAAAGACATAAATATCCTTAATTTATATTTTTGTTAACATTTTATATTTTGTTTCTGGTTTTTTTTTTAAGAATGGTGTTACTTGAGTTGTGACACCAACTCCATCAAGAATTTTCAATATAGTATAGGTATAAAAATAAAATAAAATAAAATAAAAATAAATAGGTTGAAATCAAATTCAAATGGGAATTGCAGAGAGGTGGAAGTAAAAGTTCTTATGTAATGTATCGAAATTAAGTCCAAACCATTGGATTAATTATCCCCTCATGGCTCATAATCGTATGCCAACTTCAGCCAAATTGTGTGTTAATAACATGTTAGCCTTTTTCTTTAAAATTGGTGGCATCAACCAGTAAGGAAATCCAAGCTCATGCATATCGAAATATGTATAAAAATATTTAATAATAAGCATGCACATCAAAAAGTAAATAGAGAAACACTTAGATTCCTTGCACAAGCGTTGCCACGATGTGCTTACTTCAATCTCTCTTTGAGGCCATAAGGAGCACAAGTGTCTTCTCTCTAATGTTGATCTACACAAATGATTACTAGAGCCTTCTCAATGCATGGTAATTGATTTATGCTAGCAGGCAAACCTCGATCTTAATCAAAAAGTAGATCTTTCTTTGATTATCACTTTGATTGAAATCACTCAAGAACTATTTGTGGTGTGCCAAGAACAAAAAAGTCTGAAGAAGAGGAAAAAAAGGAGATGCGGCAAAAATCATGGTACTCATGCTTCATCCAATTCATCATTAATTTTCTCTTAAGGAAAAACCAATTTTTCCTTAAGAAAATTAATTTTCAATCTCTTCTTGATCACCACGGGAAAATAAGATTTTTTCTAGCACAAAAAAACCTTAGCTTTATTACCAAGTAGAGAAATCTTTTACTCCTCAATCACCTTAGGCGGCTAACTATCATAGGGTTTTGATAGAGTTCAAACAATCTTTAAACTCTCAAGATGATAGGAAGTCATTCTATCTTCTATTGCTTAGGTTTAGCCAAATCTCCAAAAATGGAAGAGTTGGCAGATCCTACCTTATCTTGTGTCTAGATTTAGCTGCCAAAAGATATGAAGATTTGAGTTTAATCTCATATCAAACTCCTATCTTGGTTGGCTAGCTTAGATAGATTGGTAATACTAATTTTAATTTTATTAGAATAACTAGTTAGATAAAATTATATAGTTTAAATCAAATTAAAATTCCTTGTGAAATAGGAACATTTCTTATCCCAACCACAACTCTATCTAATAATGTCATAGTTGAACCTATCCAGGCATTATGTTTAAGTAAATTGCTAGTTCAAGGAGGTTGATTCGTAATCGACTTCTTATAATCCTAGTCAGACTCAACCAACTAGGTTTAATGCAATTTGATTCACAATCAAACTGATTCCTTAAGTATACCTTTTTCACTTAGCAAGTGTCAAAGTCCCAGTCAAACACTAACTCTTAGTGTCAAGCTTGGACTTAGACATAATCAAGGCAATGTTTAGTTCAGTAGAATACGAGAAGATGAAATTTGATTCACAATCAAACTCCTTAAGAATGAGAAACTTTTACTCATTTTGGACAGCTCCAAATTTGGCTAGGACAATTTATTTCAAGACGTGTTTACTTTAAACATTGTCTTGTTAAAAGAAACTTATTCATATTGTCT
This sequence comes from Adansonia madagascariensis, assembly GCA_038381835.1. NCBI lineage: Eukaryota > Viridiplantae > Streptophyta > Magnoliopsida > Malvales > Malvaceae > Adansonia > Adansonia madagascariensis. The sequence continues at coordinate 2,288 of JBBYHL010020942.1, forward strand.
TATTAAGACATTAAAACAACTTATCTTAAGATATGTCTACTTTAGACATTGTCTTTTTAAGATAAGTTTATCTATATTGTCTTGATAAGATAATCTTATCTATATTGTCTTAACACGTGTTTGCTTTTGACATTATCTTATTAAGACAACCTTATCCGCTTTGTCTTATTAAGACATCTTTACTTGGATTTGCCAAATCCAAATTGTCTTAAGCATTCTTTAATTGAACTTTTTCAATTAAGTTCTCCAAATTTAATTTTTATTCAATTTAGTCCAACTTAATTGAATCTGAAGTTTAATCTAAGAAATCATCCTATTATGTGTGATCTATTAGGTTCCTAACATGTTGGCAATGAGTATAAAATGCAATCTATGTTTTTACACACACCTTATGTTTATAAACATAGATCATGAATGTTATGGGATCTAGCAACCCATCATGACCACCTAAATATTAAAAAGTCAATATGACCTCAAAAAAACCTTTCAATAACTAGCCTATTAATTTCATTTAGTTCTTCCACCAAACATCCTAAAAAGACCATAAATATGGTATATTGCCTATTCATGTATTAATCTATATTAGCTCTTGCAACATATGGTTAACCTTATGAATTCAAAGAAATAATTCTCTTAAATTCATCATGCGTTGGCCAATGACTTTATCAAGTTAACCAAAGCTGAAAGCATATGAGATATGTCTCAAACGTCACTTAGAGTGGTGAATACTTTTTAGATCATTCATCCACCTTCGTATACTTTATGTCATAACCAAACTACTTTAACTTTGGGCATCTAGCAGAGTGGACTCAATCATAATGGAATCAAAGCATGATACTCCCTATACAAGATAATTTGGTATTACAAGTCTAAATACCAATTGCACAACTAGCATATGAGAACATTTTTATAGACACTTAAGTGATAATACCAAATGGAGTTCTCATATTAGACATGTTCAGTGAACTTTTTTCCATAAAACAAGCACTCACATGCCATCCTAAGTATCCTATATACTTCAACTCATGAAATCGATTGCTTACTTCACAATAAGAAGGCATAATATGTGATAATCTTTGAGCATTGCCAATGCCCCACCTTGGTAATACAATGACTACAACAGTTTTAGGAATATGAGTTTGATGCATGGATCCCATAATTGTAACTCGTTATATATCCTTTACAAGGCCAAATATGTTTCATGGGCTTCATCTAATTAGTAGTTTGCGATTGTCAATCATGCTATTAACATAAAGGAAAACTTTGCATCACTTGATTAAGTGATAGATTTGCATTATTAACTTATATATGCCTCATCCAAGATGACTTGCTCTAGGGCATATACTAACACAACCAACCTTTTCTTTTCAATGGATTTTTTCAAAGCACATAGTAGCATTTTATTGTCGAAGGGCATAACATGGAAATTGGCATGCATGGCCATTGAGTGATGATTCTTATTTTAGATACATATATTATGGCATTTCTTAATGCTACATATAATTGTTGTCTAATTGTAGCTTAATTACAAGCTCTAATTTTAAGCATTTGACCAATTGCTTCCTTTCATAGAAAATTAAGTTAATTTTAATCTTTTTTCCCATAAAATTAGAATCCAACTCCTAGCCATAGTTAGGATGGGAATTTTTTATTTTTCCCATAAAATTAGAATCCAATTCCTAACCATTGTTAAGAATCTACAAGCTATTATTTTGAGTCCTTTGGGACTATAGTGGTATTACTTTATATACCAGGGACATAATCATTTTTTTGTCATGTTATGAAGATTTTTGCGTTGGGTCACGTGATTTGTTGTTGAGGGATAGTGAATTCTGCCATAAGATAAAAAAATAAAAAAATAGATGGAGTGTAAGACACTCTACTTGTGGAAATTATTTGTGAGTCATAACCAAATAGATTTTGACAATGCATGCTTTCCACATTATTCTTTTCTTTCATAGTACTTTAAAGCAAAATATAAATAAAGATAGGGATGAATTTTAATGCCATGTGATTTCATTTCATTAAATAACTAAATCTTTATTCCCTTTTGTCCTTACTTGCATGCTTAAACAACCCTTACCGCTACCCCTAACTCAAGTATATAAGGTTTTAAGGTACACTTTTTAAGGTGAGCTTTTCGTAAGGTTCAAATTGCAATCTGTATATAACCAGTCGTAATATTTTAGTTTTTTATTTTTTTTATTTTTTAACATAAATAATTATAAAATAATACATAAAATTATTACAATTACATAAATATATACAAGTTCAATAAATCTTTATGATTAAATAAGAAGTTAAATTACCAATATATATTATAGTTACATTAGTTATATTATCTATTATATAAATTATTATGATTTTATAATATAGGTCAGTATTTTATTTTTTATTATAACTATTTACATTAATTATGATAAAAATTTAATAAAAATTATAATGCATAAATTTATTACATTTAAAACTTTTGTAAGTTACAAAAATATATTACCTGTAGGCAATAAAAAGTAGTATTACATAAAATATTATAGTTACATAAATTACGTTATCTATTACATATGTTTGTCATTATAGGAAATAGAAATAATATTATATATTTTTCTTACAATTACATATATATATATTATATATTATATAAATTACGATAAAGATTGTAAAAGTTGTAAAAAATAAATTTATTATATTTATATAATTTTGTAAATTATATAAATATATTACCAAATATACGAGAAAGTAGTATTAAATAAATTATATTATCTATTACATAAGTTTATTCTCATATGTAATAAAATTTTATATTTTTATTATATTTTATTATATTTACACATATACATTATATATTACATATTTTTATTGTATTTATACATATACATTATATATTACTTAAATCATTACAGTAATGGTAATGCTTGTATGTAATATATGTTATGAGTAATATATTTATGTAAAGAATATTTGAAGGTAATATTTTAGTATAATAAATTACATAAAAACATTATCGAGTTACATATAAATAGTACATAGTTACATAAAGCATTACCAAAACTATAATATATTTATGTAGAATATTCTTTCAAGAAAATTAAGTATGATTTTTCAAAATAATTTTTATTTTTCATTAAATATAATATATATGTAAAATATTAATTTTTTAGTATTTTTGAGTAAAAAATTGTATTTTTTATTAATATATTTTTTATTAGTTAAAAAGAATTACTACTGAAGATTATCAAAATTATATATAAATATTATAATTTACTTAAAAATAGTATATATATAAATTATATAAATTTACTTAAATATATAAATTATATATAAAAGGTATATATATTAAAAATAGTATTTACAAATAATAAAATATTAAAATATAATTTTTATTAATCTTGAGTTAATATTTAAAAACTAATAAAAATAAAAATATTTATATTAAATCTTGATTTATCATTTACAAATAATAAAAAATAAAAATTTGAAATTATATTTTACATTAAATCTTGATTTAATATAAAATATTAATTCAGGATTTAATATAAAATATTTTTATATTAGATTATTTTTAAATAGTAATTCAAGATTTAATATAAAATATAATTCAATATTTTTTATTATTTGTAAATGATAATTCGATATTTAGCATAAAATATTTTTATTTTTTATTAGTTTGTAAATAATAATTTAGAATTTAATATAAAATATTTTTTATTTTTTATTATTTGTAAATAATAATTCAAGATTTAATGTAAAATATGCTTTTATTTTTTATTATTTTTAAATATTAACTCAGGATTAATAAAAACATAATTTTTAATATTTTATTATTTGTAAATACTATTTTGAATATATATATACAATTTTTATATATAATTTATATATTTATATATATAATTTTTATATATTTTTATATATATGGGAAAGGTCGGTTTCATTAAGACAGTGAGGAAGAGCAACAACAAAGAAAAGAATAAAATTAGAGGTAAAAAGGTAATTATTATTTTTATTAATAATTTTAATAATTATTATTTCCTTCTTTATTATTATTTTTTTGGTTTTGCTCTTTTTTAATAATTATTAGTTTATTTTCTCTTTTTGAAATTCTTTCAAAAATTTATATAATTATATGTATATATGTTATGTGTGTTGGGAAATCGGCCAATGAGGTGCCGATTTTCCAACAATTTGAAAAAAAATAAGTTATATATTGAAGAAATCGCCGTGTGATTAGGCGATTTTCTACTTATATATTGGGAAATCGCCAACTATATGACTCCAATTTTGCAATTGATTGAGAAATCGGTATTTTATTTATCGATTTCTCATAAATTATATTGAGAAATTGCTTAATCAAATAGCGATTTCTCACTTAGATGTTGGGAAATAGCTATTTGATTGGGTGATTTTCGAACTGAATTTTACAATTTTTATTCCGTGTTGAGAAATCAGCATTTCAAATGTTGATTTCTCAATAGATTTTTAAAATTGGCCTATTTCAGTAAATAATCTTTAAACGGCCTAAAACCGTAAATAATAAATTTTTTAATATTATTTTAATAAAAATTTGGCAAATCTAGGCATCAATTTTCTTAGATTTAGTAATTTTGAACATGATTATAAAATATAATATAAATGCAATAAATTTAATAAAAAATAATATAATAATTATGATATATTTAAATATAATTAATATAATATATTTAATATATATTATATTATATTTATAATTTAATATATTTAATAATTTATATTTTATTATATTTACTTGAATGACATAAAAATATTAAAAAATAATACACATATGCAAATAACTAGTTCTAAAGACACTTGACAAGTAGAAGTGTCATAGGTAGGGCTGGGGCATATATTAATATTATATATATTTGCACTCAACTTGAAATGTAAGCCGTTAATTTTGTCCAATTCCATTTATATTTATAAATAAATAATCTAAGTTGGTTTAGACTTACCTATACTATATTTTTCTTGAAAGTTAAAAACATGTTATTTTTTATTTAATCTTTAATAATTTTCTATATATTTTCTTTTTGTAAGTTTTTGGACATAAATAACTTAACATATTTTTTAATGTTTATAATATTATATATTTAATTTTTTATATGATAAACTTACATCATATATATAAAAGTAATAATGATATTTTATATAATTGAAAAACGAGCAGAACTCAAACCTTAAATATTAAAATCAAAATCCAACACAATTTTTAAATGGATCTCATTTTTATCTAATAATTTTATTCAAACTCTCTAAATATTAAACAAATTTCAAACTTAAGTAGATAACGAGACCTCAAATAGGTGGACAAGAATCTTACCAATTTAAATTAAAAGTTTTTCTTATAAAGGGAGTTTTAGGAACTTCATTTTTGTTGGCAAGTGAAAGTATTAACATCAAAAAAAATGAAAAGTAGGAATCTGTGTTTCAATTTTGATTTCGTAAAAGAGGATTTTTATGAAAATAATGCTAATTTTTTTTATTTTTTGTTATGTGCTATTTCAGAATTAATTCTCGAAATGTGCTTTTTCATGTTAGGAACTCGCCCCCTCAGTGGGTTTATATTATGCTAGGGGTTTATATTATGCTAGGGCGAGTTCCCCATATTTTGCGCCCTACCATTTTTGGGAAGGTTCCATGACCCTGCCACAATGGGTTACGGATCTTGCTCCCATGACCCTTAAAATTATTGGGGTAGGGGTTGAAACTCTCTGTAAGGAGAGTTTTCAAAGCTCAAACCCTCACATTGATGAGAAGAGGAGCTTCAAAAATTTTTAAAATTCGAGTATTCGTATTTAAAGAATTTTTTGTATAATTTTTTAAAGGTATGTTTTATTTTTATTTGTAGAATTTCCATTGTAATATTAAAATATAATTAGCTTTATAATTTATTATAATGATTAAATTTAGTTTTGTTGTAATGAAGGTTTTTTTTTTTTTGTAGAAGTTAATATTTTTAATTAAATAATTTAAAATTTAACTTTGTAATTTATTATCATGATTAAATTTAGTTTCGTTGTAATTAAGGTTTTTTTAAGCTATTGAAATTTGTTTGAAAAATTAAGGTTTTTTTAGCAGTTGAAATTTGTTTGAAAGATTAAGGTACGATTTAGGGCTTTTGATTTAAATAATATGATATTTCACTTTGTAATTTATTATTATCATGATTTAATTTTCTTTGTTGTAATTAAAGTTTTTTTTGTAGAAGTTGAAATTTATTTGAGAGAAAGGTATGATTTATGTTTTTAATTTACAGAATAAGAATATGATATTTAACTTTGCAATTTATTATCAGGATGAAATTTATTTATGTTGTAATTAAGGTATTTCATTGTAGAAGATTTATTTTGATAAAATAAGTTGTTTTAATGTTAAAAGAATTTCAATTCTTTTTATAGGTATTTTTTTGATTAATTTAATTGCTTCATCATCATCATGGCTGTTAAGATTACAAGAGATTCATATATTGTCAAAGGTATTATCAAAGGTACTAAAAGTTTATTAATCATATATTTAAAACATTGCAAATTTAGAATTTTATAATTAATAAACTAATGACTTTTTGATCAGGAATATGATCGCAAGTTACGGCCATGTAAATTTGCTTTGGAAGAATCAAAAGCGTAATCGTAACCTATGTAAGGTCATCTAGATTTTACCAAGTAGCTTTAGTTAGAACCCCTTAATATAAGCCTAGACTAATAAAAACCTTGCTTGAATAATGGAGACTCGAGACAAATACATTTCATTTTCCATGTGGTGAATGCATAATCACCTTAGAAGATGTTGCACTTTAATTAGGACTACCAATTGATAGTGAGGCAGTAATAGGGAGAGCTTCTTGGAATGGGCTAACGTGTGCCTTGAATTATTGGGTGAGAGCTCTCTAGTTAACTATTCTAAAGGATCAAGACTCAAAATAATTTGGTTGAAAAGAACTTTCACTACACTCCCACAAAATCCAAGTATACAAGATCTAAAATGTGCTGGTAGAGTGTATATTTCAAGCTTAATTGGAGGAATGTTAATACCTAATAAATCTAGCAATTGGGCTCATTTAATGTATCTTCCAATTTGCGAGATTTTAAGGAGGCTGGAAATTATAGTTGGGTTCAGCCTGTTTAGGGTTCTTATATAAGGAACTCTGTCGGGTTGCAACTAAATGCACCCTTAACATAAGTCGTTGTATATGGGTACTACAATTGCAGGCTTGGTATCGAATGCCATTTCTTACACTGGAGTTAGTGCACAACCTATATACCCTTTTGTATTAAGGTAATGAACTTAGTTCTTCATTTATATTGCATTAGTTTTGAGGTTATGCTTACATCTAAATTATTAAAATTTTATGTATATTTGAACAAATTGTGCGGTTGAAAAGATTATAGATTTACCCCAACTGAGCTCAAAAGTATCAAAGGAAAACTTGAATGCATCACCTCTGATAGGGTAAATATTTTAAAGTAGTTAGATTCAAGTACTTGCGTATTTAACCCAACGGATGTCGTATTGTTTAGTAATAATTTCTATGTATTTTTGCAATTTTTGTGGATGCCATATCGTTCTAGTGAGATAACAGCATGCCTCCCAATGGAAGCCTATAGAAGTAGCCTCATCTCATATGCAAATACGACACTAATGTGCTTTCAAGTTGCAGCACTAGGTGGATAAGGTCCTATGCCAATTTGGGATACAACAACCAATCCCTTAAACACTAGTGAACCTTGACAAAGTTCACAAAATTGACATGCATAGAAAATGGAGAAAACTAGGTCAAAAAGCATAGAAAATGGATCTAGTTTTGGGAAAATAGTTCTATACTAACTGCTTATGGTTCTGAAATTATGAACAATAATTTCATACTATCAGATGAATACATAAGATAGTTCTCTGAATAAGTTGTTAACAAGCCCATAAATTGACATATGATCTTAATAGCGTACAAGTTAAGTTGACCCCATTTTCAATGGTACTATGAAAATCTTCGTATGGAAAATGCAGAAGCAGCCAATGGGATTAACAGGATCCCGAGGGAGAAGTGGGCTCAATCATATGATAAGGGAAAATGTTATGGACATTTGACAATGAACCTAGCTGAATGTATAAATTCAATGTTGAAGGGAACTCGTCATCTTCTTATAACCCTTTTAGTCCAAGCAACATATCTTAGGTTGGCAGAACTATTTGTTAAGATGGGGAACAAGTATATGGTAATGATGGAGGCAAGCAACACATACTGTGAAACTGTCATAAATGCCATGCGAGAAAATCGAAGAAAAGCTAACTCCCAACTTATTTATAGGTTTATGTGAGCAAATCAATCTTTTTTGGTTGAAGAGTTTTAAAACTCACATGAGAGTATTGTGGCTTCGAACTACAAAGCAATCTTAACGAGAGGTAGTGTGACTGTGAGAAGTTTCAAGCACAAAGGTACCTTCTGTTCACATGCTGTTGCTGCTTGTGCTAATGTCTATATAGATTGCATACTATATGTGGACAATCTGCAATCCTCAAATTTCGCCTTTTCCCAACAAGAATTATTCAAACAAATTTCTTGTGTTGTTCCAAATTTCCCTGAAACTTTAATCACTTAACATATGACATATTATTTACCTTTTTTTTTTCTTTGATAAATTAAGATTAGAAAGGGATATTTGGGATCAAATTTTTATGCTAATTTTAGTATTATTTTAATCGCCTTAAATATATTGTTTATTTTTAGATACAATATAAAAACATGAAAAAAATATAATAAATATGATACGATACATTTAAATATTGTGACACATTATTTAATTTTAATATAACTCAAATATATGATATGT
>JBBYHL010020953.1:0-11123 GCA_038381835.1 Adansonia madagascariensis
GTTTCATAAGAAAAACTTCTCTTTCTACCATTTTTAGAATTAATGTTCATCTATCGATTTGGAAAAACATGATTCGCATAATAATCTCCTTCAAATTCATGATTGGGCACCATAAACACATTCTTCTCATTGGGATAAATGATATTACTGCTTTGGTTTCATAAGAAACACTTCTCTTTCTACCATTTTTAGAATTGAAGTTCGTCTTTCAATTAGGATAAACACGAATTCACATAATAATCTCCTTTCATTTCATGATTGAGTGCCATAAACACTTTATCCTCATTGGGATAACTGATATTGATGTATTAGATTCGTAAGAAAAACTTCTCTTTCTACTATTTTTAGAATTAAAGTTTGTCTTTCAATTGGATTAACATGGATTCACATAATAATCTCCGTTTATTTCATGATTGGGCACCATAAACACATTATTCTTATTGGGATAAATGATATTAATGCTTTGGTTTCATAAGAAACACTTCTCTTTCTACCATTTATAGAATTGAAGTTCGTCTTTCAATTAGGATAAACACGGATTCACATAATAATCTCTTTTCATTTCATGATTGGGTACCATAGACACTTTCTCCTCATTGGGATAATTGGTATTGATGCATTGGTTTCATAGGAAAAACTTCTCTTTCTACCATTTTTAGAATTAATGTTCGTCCAACGATTTAGACAAACACGGATTTAGGCAAAAACGTCATTTCATTTCATGATTAGGCACCATAAACATATTCTCCACATTGGGATAAATGATACTGATGCTTTGGTTTCATAAGAGAAATTTCTCTTTCTACCATTTTTAGAATTAAAGTTCATCTTTCAATTGGATTAACATGGATTCACATAATAATCTCCTTTCATTTCATGATTAGGCACCATAAACACATTCTTCTCATTAGGATAAATGATATTAAAGCTTTGGTTTCATAAGAAACACTTTTCTTTCTACCATTTTTAGAATTGAAGTTCATCTTTCAATAAGGATAAACACGAATTCATATAATAATTCCTTTCATTTCGTGATTAGGTGCCATAAACATTTTCTCCTCATTGGGATAAATGATATTGATCATTGGTTTCATAAGAAAATTTTCCCTTTCTACCATTTCTAGAATTAATGTTCGTCTATCGATTTAGACAAACACGGATTCATATAATAATCTCCTTTCATTTCATTATTGGCCACCATAAACACATTCTCCTTATTGGGATAAATGATACCGAAGCTTTGGTTTTATAGGAAAAACTACTCTTTCTACCATTTTTAGAATTGAAGTTTGTCTTTCAATTATGATAAACCCGATTCATATAATAATCTTTTTTCATTTCATGATTGGGCACCATAAACACATTCTCCTTATTGGAATAAATGATATTGATGCTTTGGTTTCATAAGAAAAACTTTTTTTTCCACCATTTTTTGAATTAAAGTTCATCTTTCAATTAGGATAAACATGGCTTCACATAATAATCTCATTTCATTGCATAATTAGGCACCATAAATGAATTCTCCTTATTTGGATAAATGATATTAATGTTTTTGTTTCATAACAAAAACTTCTCTTCCATTTTAAGAATTGATGTTTGTCTATCAGTTGGATTTATGGGGATTCACATAATAATATCCTTTCATTTCATGATTCGGCACCGAAAACATATTTCCCTCATTGGGATAAAAGATATTGATGCATTGGTTTCATAAGAAAAATTTTTCTTTCTACCATTTTTAGAGTTAATGTTCGTCTGTAGATTATGACAAACTCGAATTCACATAATAATCTTCTTTCATTCCAAGATTGGGCACCATAAACACATTCTTCTCATTGGGATAAATGATACGGAAGCTTTGGTTTTATAGGAAAAACTACACTTTTTACCATTTTTAGAATTAAAGTTTGTCTTTCAATTGTGATAAACACGGATTCACATAACAATCTTTTTCATTTCATGATTGGGCACCATAAATGCAGTCTCCTTATTGGGATAAATGATATTAAGGCTTTGGTTTCATAAGAAAAACTTTTATTTATACCATTTTTAGAATTGAAGTTCGTCTTTCAATTGGGATTAGCATGGACTCACATAATAATCTCCTTTCTTTTCATGATTGGCCTAGATAACGAAATTCTCCTCATTGCGATAAATGATATTGATACTTTGGTTTCATAAGAAAAGCTTTTCTTTCTACCATTTTTAGAATTGAAGTTCGTCTTTCAATTGTATTAACATGGATTCATATAATAATCTCTTTTCATTTCATGATTGGGCACCATAAACGCATTCTCCTCATTGGGATAAATCATATTGATGCCTTGGTTTCATTGGAAAAACGGCTCTTTCTACCATTTTTAGAATTGGAGCTTGTCTCTCAACTGTGATAAACAAGCATTCACATAATAATCTCTTTTCTTTTCATGATTGGGCACCATAAACACATTCTCTTTATTGGGATAAACGATACTGATGCTGTGGTTTCATAAGAAAAACTTCTTTTTCTACCATTTTTAGAATTGAAGTTCATCTTTCAATTGGGATAAACATGGCTTCACATAATAATCTCATTTCATTTCATGATTGGGCACCATAAACACATTCTCCTTATTCAGATAAGTGATATTGATGTTTTTGTTTCATAAGAAAAACTTCTTTTCCATTTTAAGAATTGATGTTTGTCTATCAGTTGGATTTACGGGGATTCACATAATAATATCCTTTCATTTCACGATTCGGTGCCAAAAACATGTTTTCCTTATTAGGATAAAAGATATTGATGCGTTGGTTTCATAAGAAAAACTTCTCTTTCTGCCATTTTTAGAATTAATGTTCGTCTGTTGATTTGGACAAACTCCAATTCACATAATAATCTTCTTTCATTCCATAATTGGGCACCATGAAAACATTCTTCTCATTGGGATAAATGATACCGAAGCTTTGGTTTTATAGGAAAAACTACTCTTTCTAGCATTTTTAGAATTGAAGTTTGTCTTTCAATTGTGATAAACACGGATTCACATAATAATCTTTTTTCATTTAATGATTGGGCACCATAAACGCAATCTCCTCATTGGGATAAATGATATTGAAGCTTTGGTTTCATAAGAAAAACTTTTCTTTCTACCATTTTTAGAATTGAAGTTCGTTTTTCAATTGGGATTAGCATGGATTCATATAATAATCTCCTTTCTTTTCATGATTGGCCAAGATAAACAAATTCTCCTCACTGGGATAAATGATATTGATGCTTTGGTTTCATAAGAAAAACTTCTCTTTCTACTATTTTTAGAATTAATGTTCATCTGTCGATTTGGAAAAACACGAATCGCATAATAATCTCCTTCAAATTCATGATTGGGCACCATAAACACATTCTTCCCATTGGGATAAATGATATTACAGCTTTGGTTTCATAAGAAACACTTCTTTTTCTACCATTTTTAGAGTTGAAGTTCATCTTTCAATTAGGATAAACATGGATTCACATAATAATCTCCTTTCATTTCATGATTGGGCACCATAGACACTTTATCCTCATCGGGATAAGTGATATTGATGCATTAGATTCGTAAGAAAAACTTCTCTTTCTACCATTTTTAGAATTAAAGTTCGTCTTTTGATTGGATTAACATGGATTCACATAATAATCTCTATTCATTTCATGATTGGGCACCATAAACACATTTTTCTCATTGGGATAAATGATATTAATGCTTTGGTTTCATAAGAAACACTTCTTTTTCTACCATTTATAGAAGTGAAGTTCGTCTTTCAATTAGGATAAACATGGATTCACATAATAATCTCCTTTCATTTCATGATTGGGCACCATAGACACTTTCTCCTCTTCGGGATAACTGATATTGATGCATTGGTTTCATAGGAAAAACTTCTCTTTCTACCATTTTTAGAATTAATGTTCGTCCATCGATTTAGACAAACACAGATTCAGATAATAACCTCATTTCATTGCATGATTGGGCACCATAAACACATTCTCCTCATTGGGATAAATGATACCAATGCTTTGGTTTCATAAGAAAAATTTCTCTTTCTACAATTTTTAGAATTGAAGTTCATTTTTCAATTGGATTAATAGGGATTCACATAATAATCTCCTTTCATTTCATGATTGGGCACCATAAACACATTCTTCTCATTAGGATAAATGATATTAAAGCTTTGGTTTCATAAGAAACACTTTTCTTTCTACCATTTTTAGAATCGAAGTTCGTCTTTCAATTAGGATAAACATGAATTCGCATAATAATCTCTTTTAATTTCATGATTGGACGCCATAAACATTTTCTCCTCATTGGGATAACTGATATTGATGCATTGGTTTCATAAGAAAAACTTCTCTTTCTACAATTTTTAGAATGATGTTAATCTATCGATTTAGACAAATGCAGATTCATATAATAATCTCCTTTCATTTCATGATTGGCCACCATAAACACATTCTCCTCATTGGGATAAATGATACCGAAACTTTGGTTTTATAGGAAAAACTACTCTTTCTACCTTTTTTAGAGTTGAAGTTTGTCTTTCAATTGTGATAAACACGGATTCACATAATAATCCTTTTTCATTTCATGATTAGGCACCATAAACACAATACCCTCATTAGGATAAATGATATTGAGGCTTTGGTTTCATAAGAAAAACTTTTCTTTTTACCATTTTTAGAATTAAAGTTCGTCTTTCAATTGGGATTAGCATGGATTCACATAATAATCTCCTTTTTTTTCATGATTGGCCTAGATAAACAAATTCCCCTCGTTGGGATAAATGATATTGATGCTTTGGTTTCATAAGAAAAACTTCTCTTTCTATAATTTTTAGAATTGAAGTTTATCTTTCAGTTGGGATAAACATGGCTTCACATCTGTCAATTTGGAAAAACACGATTCGCATAATAATCTTCTTTAATTTAATGATATACATCGTAAACACATTCTCTTCTTTGGGATAAATGGTATTAATGCTTTGGTTTCATAAGAAAAACCTCTTTTTCTACCATTTTTATAATTAAAGTTCATTTTTCAATTAGGATAAACATGGATTCACATAATAATCTCCTTTGTTTTCATGATTGGGCTGCATAAACACATTCTCCTTATCAAGATAAATGATATTGATGCTTTGGTTTCATAAGAAAAACTTCTCTTTCTCCCTTTTTTAGAATTGAAGTTCGTCTTTCAATAGGGATAAACATGGATTCACATAATAATCTCCCTTCATTTCATGATTGGGCGCCATAAACAGATTCTCCTCATTGGGATAAATGATATTGATGCTTTGGTTTCATAAGAAAAATTTCTCTTTCTACCATTTTAAGAATTGAAGTTCGTCTTTCAGTTGGATTTACATGGATTCATATAGTAATCTCCTTTCATTTCATGATTGGGCACCATAGACACTTTCTTCTCATCGAAGTAACTAATATCGATGCATTGGTTTCATAGGAAAAACTTCTCTTTCTACCATTTTTAGAATTAATGTTCATCCATCGATTTAGACAAACACAGATTCAGATAATAACCTCATTTCATTTCATGATTGGGCACCATAAACACATTCTCCTCATTGGGATAAATGATACTGATGCTTTGATTCATAAGAAAAATTTCTCTTTCTACCATTTTTAGAATTAAAGTTCATTTTTCAATTAGATTAACATGGATTCACATAATAATCTCCTTTCATTTGATGATTGGGCACCATAAACACATTTTTCTTATTGGGATAAATGATATTAAAGCTTTGCTTTCATAAGAAACACTTTTCTTTCTACCATTTTTAATATTGAAGTTCATCTTTCAATTAGGATAAACACTGATTCGCATAATAATCTCCTTTCATTCATGATTGGGCGCCATAAACATTTTCTCCTCATTAGGATAACTGATATTGAAGCATTGGTTTCATAGGAAAAACTTTTTTTCTACCATTTTTAGAATTAATGTTCGTCTATCGATATAGACAAACACGGATTCATATTACAATCTCCTTTTATTTCATGATTGGCCACCATAAACACATTCTCCTTATTGGGATAAATGATATTGATGCTCTGGTTTCATAAGAAAAACTTTTCTTTCTACCAGTTTTAGAATTGAAGTTCATCTTTCAATTAGATTAACATGGATTCACATAATAATCTCGTTTCATTTCATGATTGGGCACCATAAACACATTCTTCTCATTGGGATAAATGATATTAAAGCTTTGGTCTCATAAGAAACACTTCATTTTCTATCATTTTTAGAATTGAAGTTCGTCTTTCAATTAGGATAAACATGGATTCACATAATAATCTCCTTCCATTTCGTGATTGGGTGCCATAAACATTTTCTCCTCATTGGGATAACTGATGTTGAAGCATTCATTTCGTAGGAAAAACTCCTCTTTCTACCAATTTTAGAATTAATGTTCGTCTATCTATTTAGACAAACGCGGATTCATATAAGAATCTCTTTTCATTTCATGATTGGCCACCATAAACACATTCTCCTCATTGGGATAAATGATATTAATGCTTTGGTTTCATAAGAAAAATTTCTCTTTCTACCATTTTTAGAATTGAAGTTCATCTTTCAATTGGACTAGCATGGATTCGCTTAATAATCTCTTTTCATTTCATGATTGGGGGCCATAAACGCATTCTTCTCATTGGGATAAATGATATTAATACTTTGGCTCCATAAGAAACACTTCTCTTTCTACCATTTTTAGAATTGAATTTCGTCTTTCAATTAGGATAAACATGGATTCACATAATAAGCTCCTTTCATTTCATCTCCTCATTGGCATAACTGATATTGATGCATTGGTTTCTTGGGAAAAACTTCTCTTTCTACCATTTTTAGAATTAATGTTCGTCTATCGATTTAGACAAACACGGATTCATATAACAATCCCCTTTTATTTCATGATTGGCCACCAAAAATACATTCTCCTTATTGGGATAAATGATATTGATGCTTTGGTTTCATAAGAAAAACTTCTCTTTCTACCATTTTTAGAATTGAATTTCATCTTTCAATTGGATTAACATGGATTCACATAATAATCTCCTTTCATTTGATGATTGGGCACCGTAAACACATTTTTCTTATTGGGATAAATGATATTAAAGCTTTGGTTTCATAAGAAACACTTCTATTTCTACCATTTTTAGAATTGAAGTTTATCTTTCAATTAGGATAAACACAGATTCATATAATAATCTCCTTCCATTTCATGATTGGGCACCATAAACATTTTCTCCTCATTGGGATAACTGATATTGAAGCATTGGTTTCATAAGAAAAACTCCTCTTTCTATGATTTTTAGAATAAATGTTCGTCTATCGATTTAGACAAACACGGATTAATATAATAATCTCTTTTCATTTCATGATTGGCCACCATAAACACATTCTCCTCTTTGGGATAAATGATATTAATACTTTGGTTCCATAAGAAACACTTCTTTTTCTACCATTTTTAGAATTGAAGTTCGTCTTTCAATTAGGATAAACATAGATTCACATAATAATCTTCTTTCATTTCATCTCCTCATTGGGATAACTGATATTGATGCATTGGTTTCTTCGGAAAAAGTTCTCTTTCTACCATTTTTAAAATTAATGTTCGTCTATCGATTTAGACAAACACGGATTCATATAACAATCTCCTTTCATTTCATGATTGGGCACCATGAATACATTCTCCTCATTGGGATAAATGATATTGATGCTTTGGTTTCATAGGAAAAACTTCTCTTTCTACCATTTTTACAATTGAATTTTGTTTTTAAATTGGATTAACATGGATTCGCATAATAATCTCCTTTCATTTCATGATTCGACACCATAAACACATTTTTCTCATTGGGATAAATGATATTGATGCTTTGATTTCATAAGAAAAACTTCTTTTTCTACCTTTTTTAGAATTGAAGTTCATTTTTCAATTAGGATAAACATGGCTTCACATAATAATTTCATTTCATTTCATGATTGGGCACTATAAACATATTCTCCTCATTCGGATAAATGATATTGATGTTTTTGTTTCATAAGAAAAACTTCTCTTCCATTTTAAGAATTGAAGTTTGTCTATCAATTGTTTTTATGGGGATTCATATAATAATATCCTTTCATTTCATGATTTGGTGCCATAAACATATTCTCCTTATTGGGATAAAAGATATTGATGCTTTGGTTTCATAAGAAAAACTTCTCTTTCTACCATTTTTAGAATTAATGTTTGTTTGCTAATTTGGAGAAACTCTAATTCACATCATAATCTCATTTCATTCCATGATTAAACACCATAAACACATTATCCTCATTAGGATAAATGATACTGATGCTTTAGTTTTATAGGAAAAACATCTTTTTTTATCATTTTTCGAATTGAAGTTTGTCTTTCAATTGGGATAAACACAGATTTACATAATAATCTCCTTCCATTACATGATTGGGCACTATAATCACATTCTCTTCATTGGGATAAATGATATTGATGCTTTGGTTTCATTGGAAAAACTACTCTTTCTACCATTTTTAGAATTAAAACTTGTCTGTCAATTGTGATAAACACGGATTCACACAATAATCTCTTTTTATTTCATGATTGGGCACCATAAACACATTCTCCTCATTGGGATAAATTAAATTGAGGCTTTGGTCTCATAAGAAAAACTTCCCTTTCTACCATTTTTAGAATTGAAGTTTGTCTTTCAATTGGGATTAGCATGGATTCACATAATAATCTCCTTTCTTTTTAGGATTGACCTAGATAAACAAATTCTCCTCATTGGGAGGAATGATATTGATGCTTTGGTTTTATAAGAAAAACTTCTCTTTCTACCATCTTTAGAATTAATGTTCATCTGTCGATTTGGAAAAACACGATTCGCATAATAATCTCTTTCAATTTCATGATATTCACCGTAAACATATTCTCTTCTTTGGGATAAATGGTACTAGTGCTTTAGTTTCACAAGAAAGACTTCTTTTTCTACCTTTGTTATAATTGAAGCTCATCTTTCAATTAGGATAAACATGTATTCTCATAATAATCTCCTTTGTTTTCATGATTGGCCTCCATAAACTCATTCTCCTCATCAAGATAAATGATATTGATGCTTTGGTTTCATAAGAAAAAATTCTCTTTCTCCTATTTTTAGAATTGAAGTTTATCTTTTAGTAGGGATAAACATGGATTCACATAATAATCTCCCTTCATTTCATGATTGGGCACCATAAACATATTCTCCTTCTTGGGATAAATGATATTGATGCTTTGGTTTTATAAGAAAAACTTCTTTTTCTACCATTTTAAGAATTTAAGTTCATCTTTCAATTGGATTTACATGGATTCACATAATAATCTCCTTTCATTTCATGATTGGCACCATAAACACATTCTCTTCATTGGGATAAATGATATTGATGCTTTAGTTTCATAAGAAACACTTCTCTTTCTAACGTTTTTAGAATTGAAGTTCGTATTTTAATTAGGATAAACACGAATTCACATAATAATCTCCTTTCATTTCATGATTGGGTGCCATGAACGCATTCTCCTCATTAGGGTAAATGATATTGATGCGTTGGATTCACAGGAAAAACTTCTCTTTCTACCATTTTTAGAACTAATGTTCTTCTTTTGATTTAAACAAACACGAATTCACATAATAATCTCCTTTCATTTCACGGTTAGGCAATATAAACACATTCTTCTCGTTGGGATAAATGATATTGATGGGTTGGTTTTATAGGAAAAACTTCTCTGTCTACCATTTTTAGAATTAATGTTCGTCTGTTGATTTTGAGAAACACAGATTCACATAATAATCTCCCTTGATTTCATGATTGGCCACTATAAACACATTCTCCTCATTGCGATAAATGATATTGTTTCTTTGGATTCATAAGAAAAACTTCTCTTTCTACCATTTTTAGAATTGAAGTTCGTTTTTCAATTAGGATAAATACGAATTCACAAAATAATCTTCTTTTATTTCATGATTGGGCACCATAGACACTTTCTCCTCATCGGGATAATGGATATTGATGTATTGGTTTCATAAGAAAAACTTCTCTTTAAACTATTTTTAGAATTAAAGTTTGTCTTTCAATTAGGATAAACATGGATTTACATAACAATCTCCTTTCATTCCATGATTGGGCACCATAATCACATTCTCCTTATTAGGATAAATGATATTGATGCTTTGGTTTCATAAGAAAAACTTCTTTTTCTACCATTTTTAGAATTGAAGTTCATCTTTCAATTGGATTAAAATGGATTCGCATAATAATCTCCTTTCATTTCATGATTGAGGGCCATAAACACATTCTTCCCATTGAGATAAATGATATTAATGCTTTGGTTCCATAAGAAACACTTCTTTTTCTACCATTTTTGGAATTGAAGTTTGTCTTTCAATCAAGATAAACACGGATTCACATAATAATCTCCTTCCATTTCGTGATTGGGTGCCATAAACATTTTCTCCTCATTGGGATAACTGATATTGAAGCATTGGTTTCATAGGAAAAGCTTCTCTTTCTACCATTTTTAAAATTAATGTTCGTCTATCGATTTAGACAAACACGGATTCATATAATAATCTCTTTTCATTTCGTGATTGGCCGCCATAAACACATTCTCCTCATTGGATGCTTTGGTTTCATAAGAAAAACTTTTCTTTCTACCATTTTTAGAATTGAAGTTCGTCTTTCAATTGGATTAACATGGATTCGCATAATAATCTCCTTTTATTTCATGATTGGGGGCCATGCACACATTCTTCTCATTGGGATAAATGATATTAATACTTTGGTTCCATAAGAAACACTTCTCTTTCTACCATTTCTAGAATTGAAGTTTGCCTTTCAATTAGGATAAACATGGATTCACATAATAATCTCTTTTCATTTCATCTCCTCATTGGGATAACTGATATTGATGCATTGATTTCTTGGAAAAAACTTCTCTTTCTACCATTTTTAGAATTAATGTTCGTCTATCGATTTAGACAAACACGGATTCATATAACAATCTCCTTTCATTTCATGATTGGGCACCATAAACACATTCTCCTCATTGGGATAAAT
>JBBYHL010020991.1:0-11121 GCA_038381835.1 Adansonia madagascariensis
ATTAGAGCCAAAGACTGCATTTGCAATGGTGATAGCTCCTCTGGGTTTTGGCTGCTAAGACCCGCAAAGGAAATAGCATGGGAGTTTCCGGTGTTGAACTGGAAGTGAATGAGACCGATTGGGAAAACAAAGATTATCCGGGTTTGATTTAACGAAACCAATGTGGAGTGTGCCTTCGACAACTACTAGGATCTCTGTGGCACGAGGGTGGGGGTGAGGAGGATTCTTACCACCCTTAGGCGCATCGTCAATTCAAGCCGAGGATATCCGCAGTGTGTTAAGTGCTGGTATTTGTGCAACATTAACAGGTGTGACAGTTGATCCAACTGGACTCTACGTGTTTGACCGGATGTTGAGCCCCGAAAATAAGAAATCATCTGCTTCGGCAAGCTTTGGGTCTTTGCTGACCTTCCCATCGGCAAACACTGCATGAAAGTCAGAAATCTTAGTCAATGTATACCATACCCTCCAAAACAAATGATTTCATGAGTTTCGGACATGAGTATCTATCTAACATGGATATATTAATATTTTTAAAAAGTTTTTTTTCATTATTTTGATGGTTTTTGTAAGGTTAATATCTTCGTACTCACGTCTGAATATGCATTAAATACGAATGTCAAATATAAATATTTTAAGAAAAATGAGAATTCGGATTTTGGTTTATAGGTTGAAGCCATTGAAATAGTCTATGATTTTGGTTTATTTAAACCATAGCCGAAAGTCATTACTGATTATCTTCTTCTTTTTCCTTTCCTTTTTTTTTTTGGGGGGGGGGGGGTGTGGCGGCGAATGATTCTTCAGTAGGCCTGCCTGAAGGAACCAATCTAATTCCTCTTCCTCTGCTTATATCAGTACCTATGTTCCTTTTCCTCTGCATGCACTGAGGATTAGGAAGTCAGGACTTTTGAAAGCCACAATGATGTCCAATTCATCTTCATGTTGATTGATGTAATCATTCAAAACCGCTAATTTATCTCATGAACTGTCCACATTTGACAGATGTTTCAGCAGATTAGCTATGGTTTTTTTCAGCTCAAGAGAACTTGATTTTTTTGTTTTCTGGTTCAGTCATCGGATTAGCATGAGCAAGTTTTGCGACTATCCGACCTAACTGCTTCAAATTTTCCCAAGCCAACCGTTTCAAAATACTACGGAAAAGCAGAGGTGCAAATGAAACTCTTCAGGCACCAAATTTTGACAAGCAATAAGAACACTAATCAAAAGAAATACTAATTTACCTTTGCGGTTTGTCTTGCAGTTAAATAATATACGATTCCGCCCATCATTCTTTTCCCACTTAAAAAAAAGGAAATTAGTAATGAAACTTTGATGTTAAATTGAAAATGAAAATCATCACAATGATGTAATCTATGAATAAATGCCATGGCATACTCAACAGAACAAGTTCCAATCTTCAAGCAGTGTTTCCATGGGTGAGGATTTGGAGGCGGCCATGTCCAGGTTCCTATCTTGAAAAATTTTGCTTGTTATTTTAATGCATAACAAATGGCATCAGATCAACAGCCATGATTTCCACACAAAAAAAAAAAAAAAGAGTTTAATCAGACAAAGTACAAACGCTATGGCATGCATGCAATGGTAAAGTTTAGTGGAGAGAAGCTAAAACTCACCAAAGATTCTTCACTGTTGTTTGAGTTGAGAATACTTTAATATCCATGAGGAAATGACTTTCCATCCTTCGAAACCGCTTCATATTCAAAGGATTGAAAATATACACCTCCAAATTCTGCATTTAATTTTATATTTACAATTACTTAATAAAATAAAAAGTAAATCATATGTCAACTTGGGTAATTAATATAAAAAAAAAAAACTGGAGCTGCACAATTAAAGTTTCAGCTTACGGTGCTTCGATTTTTTATTTTTTTTGAAGTTATTCAAGTTTTACACTAACATTTGACACATTTTTTAATATAAATGTAAGGATATAATGCTTCAAATACATGATAAAACTTAAAAAAAAATAAATATACCCATATTAAATATATACTTGTATTCAATACCTACACTCAAATTTAAATAATATAGGTTTCAGCAACAGCATTGTGTTCTCAGTCAGTTCTAAAGATTCAGCATATTAACAAATGCTTTAACACTCATTTTCATGTTTAAAATCGACAAAGTCAATAACACAATTAAAGTTTCCCTCTTTTTTTCCGGATTTTAGAACTTAATCCATCAAAGCAACTCATTGGCAGCATTAGCCCCCTTCATCTACAGTCTAAACTTATTGCAATTGAGATTATCAGCTTAGAAAGAGCTAAAAGAGGGAAAATGGAATTTTGAGAACAATTTGTCAGGGTATGATTCCTAAGTTCGACGTTAATCAAGATGGTAATTAAAGAAAAATTAAAAAAAAAAAAAGCATCTTATTAATTTTAGTGGCAATCAAGGACCAATATTCAGGGTATGCAAGCACTCTGCTGCAACCATAGTTATTTTATGTTGACAAACAGGAAGATACGAGTACAATTAGTGCATTGAATTGCAGTAAAAGATGCAAATTAATAACAACAGCGGAGTTCAGTTTGATTTTATTGGTCACAATTGCCCGGACCTCGAGTTTAAGGCATTTCATTATCTCAATATATAAATGAATGGCATGCTTCTCATTATTGGTGATCAAAAAATCCGGACAAAATATATTAGATTAAATTCATCCCAGGACCCTCCTCCAAATTTAGATAATTTAATTATAATCTAGCAGTTATAATCCAGTAATTTACTTCAAATAAACCTGCTAGTGCGAACCAGACTTTGAAGCTCCAAACCAAAAAGATGATGATCTTCAACTCCATGATTCCCATGACAGCTTCAAGAACAACCACCAAAACTGTCACAACCTGAGCCTGCAATGTCACTGCAAAATAATGATCATTTGCAAATGTGAAGTCTTTGGCTAAAACTATATGCACAAATTTCGAGTAAAAAATATGATAAAAAATTTTGAAGACAAATAAAAATTTTATTTATCAAACTTTGAGTTACAATCTTTGGATGTTCTTTAAAAAAAAGTCATTGGATTCTCTTTTTCGATAGGGAAATTCAATTAAAGAGTTGTTTGGTGACTTGTTCTTGAATTAATGAAATCCACTCTAGTGGTCTCTGGATGACTTAGTCTTGATTTAGATTTGTTTCAATTTGGTAGGGAAATTAAATTCAAAGGTCATTTGATGCCTTGATCTTAAATTGATGAAATCTACTCTAGCGGCTTTTGGATGACTTTGTCTTGATTTAGATTTGTTTCAAAGGTCTTGGGAGATATAATCTCGAAATTTACTTCAAAGGTTTTTGAGATTTGATCTTGAAATTTGTTTTAAAGGTCTCCAGATTTGATCTTAAAATTTGCTTTAAAGGACTTCGAGACTTGATCTTGAATCTACTTCAAGGCTCTTGGAGACTTTATTTTGAAATTTGCTTCAAAAGTATTTGAGACTTGATCTTGAAATTTGTTTTAAGAGTCTTCAAATTTGATTTGAATTTATGAGGCCTATTTCAAGGGTCTTTTAAACTTCATCTTAACAAACGAAATTTGACTCTTTTCTGTCATGGAAAGATCGGAGAGCGGCATTCTTCATCTTCTTTGAATTCTTCAACTAAATATTCTTGAGACTTTAGAGAGAATTTCATCTTCAAAATCTATTTCTTCTCTTTATGCTTATGAATTGTGATGAATGATTATAGTAAAGGCTCATTTTTATGGTGACAATGAGTTGAAAAACAGTTCTTAAAGAATATGATTTCTTTATAAAAGAGTTTCAAAAAAACTTATCTTTCTTATTTATCTCTTAATTAATTTAATTTAATTAAAAATAAAATTTTTTTATCTCATAATAAATTTAATTTAATTAGATATAAAACTTCTTTATTTATCTCTAAATTAATTCAATTTAATTAGAAATAAATATTTATTCATGATGTCACAGCATATGATATTCGATTTCACATGGTGATGCAAAATTTAATTGATAATTTTTTAATTAAAAAAAATTTTAATTTACACATGATAATTTATTATTGATCGAAATTTTTTTCCTCCTACAAATGTCTCCTTAAGCCTTAGTTACATGCACGACTTTTTGTTAAGTGTAGCGAATAGGCAAGTCTTAAAATTTGATTTACTTTTGAAGCCGAAATTTATTTACACTTTTGTATTGTCTCGAGAAAAATTTTCACCTTCAACTGTCGCATAGGATCTTTATATAAAATAATAATTTTGATCTAGCATCTATTTTTCTTCTATGCCAAAATTAAATATTACTATCTTTGCAAGACTTTCATATCAAAAGTCTAAGGCCCAAAAAATTCAATCCAAACGAATGATGAATTAGATATTTATGGCTTCATAAAAGCCAACCCACACAAGAAATTTAGATAAGCCCATATAACATCCTAAGAATTTGGGCTTTGTAACAAAAACAAGTTCACGCAAACACATGGGCCAACGATTTCAATCACAAGCAAATGACAATAATAGCATTAAGAGCATTCGCCCGACCGTGGCTTCAGTATCGGCGTCGACTACATGGGATGCTTACGGGGCATTGTGTTGTTCAACCGACTTTGAAGATAGTTGCGACTTGTGGAATGCTCACATGGCTTCATACTTGCATCCCTTACCACCCGATAATCTTGAATTAGAAAACCGACTTCAGGTGTAGTCTAAGATATGTTTTACAATTTTACTTAACATGAACATCTCTTAACCAATTAAAAATGGAACTCTTAATTAGCAAATCTTCTTCCAATCTTCGTGTCATCCTTTCATTAAAATGAAAATTTAATAGCCTTTAAGTTTCTCATGTAATTAGAAGTCTCATTCCTTGACCTATTGGGTTTTGAGATGTTTTCCCTATAAAAGCAACACCCCTCCCACTGATTTTTCATGTAAAAAATGATCATGAGTTGCCATGCGTTGGAGAGCTTGATAAGTGAGGTTTTCATGTTTCCTTTGTGCCGTCCCTTTACAAAGAGTCTACATGGGATTCTATCACACGGAACCTGCGTTGATTAAAATACTGTCCATGCTGCCAAGATGATTGGGAAATAGGAGCACAGACGACAGCCTCGTGAGAAGCCATAAATTCTCACACGTGTTCGGCTTTGAAGCCATGCGCAGATTGAGGACACCATGAACTCTTACAATTGCTTGGCACCAATACACCTTGAATTTTTTTTTTTTTTTAATTCAAGTCATTTATAATAATTTCTTTCACCACTTTCGAATCTTCCAATCTGTGAAAATTCCATGCATATTCATCCTCTTTTTTTTTTTTTTTTTTCCTTGAATCACGTCCAATAGCCATGCACGTCACGTTTCTTGATTTTTTTTTGATAAATTAAGAATTTTTTCTTAATTTTCTATTTATTGTGACATCCTTTTTCTTTTGTAGAATCATAATGGTTTCTCTCGAAAACATCAAAATTCTTGACAACAAGTCCGTATCGAGGAAATTTAGATCACAACTTCGACTTCCAAGGAACTTTTCCAAGTTCATATTCTTTCCGAAGTCAAGATGTCTACAATAATCTCCATGTCAAAACCACAAAGCCGATCAGGTTTGACATAGTTGATTTTGATGCTCAATCAAAACCACAAAATCTAATCACATTTGACATGCTTGAATCCGATCTTCATGTCAAGACTACAAATCCAATCAGATTTGACATTCATCGGAAAAAGGAAGACCGCTAGTATACATGATGCTATTTATGCTTCATTATACACTTATGATCGGGACAAGAATGACATTCTCGCATTTTGCGAAGCTTGGTGTCAGCTACTAATACTTTTCAACTTGCCATCGGGGAAGCTTTCATTAGGAGACTTGCACGAGGTAGAAGGTTTGCTTATCTGAGTTCTATAGCGAAGTCATTCCATGTGCCTTAGAGTTTTGAAGATGATATCACGGGAAGATTCTCTCCAAATGTTACAGGTATCAAGATGACCAAACTTAACGACTAAGGAAGATTCATCCATGAAGTTAACATCAAGATGGTGGAAGATAAAGTAAGCATCGAACTCGATGCTAACAAAAAATTTATGCATGATATCTCATCAAGATGCAAAGGATACAGTATACTCCAAACTTGATGCCCAAGATAGATTCATCCACGATGCTAGGTGAAAGATATTGAACTTGATGGCCAAGGAAGAATCGTTAAAAATCTTGGCATCACTAAAGTAGAGGATCGTCTTCAAAAACTTCAAACGCATAAGCTTTGTCTTAGGACTTGATGTTACTTGAGCATGAGACTGCTATGAAGTTTAACACTTTGCAATTGGACTTCAAGATTCAAGAGAAGATGCTCAAAGCTTTGACTTGACTATAAATTAAATTCCAAAGGATTTTTAATTTGTAAACTACTTGCTTCACTTGAAAAGAATTTGAGTCATGACATAAAGATTCAAACATAATCATGATGCTCATAACTTCAAGATAGCTGAACTTGGTAACGAAACCAAGCTACTACATATCTTTGAAGGATCAAGTCATAACATACTTCAATTTTTTCACTCTAACTTTTGCCTAAGTTGCCTTAAAAAGGATTTTTAAATTAGCGAGCATTTTTTGTGCCCAAGCTTTTGCCTAAGTTGTCTTTAAAAGGATTTTCAACTTAGTGGGCATTTTGATTGTGCAGTTTACGCTCATGTTTATGAGCAATTCTGTGGTTAACGCTCATGCTTAGGAGCATCTTTTTCCTTTGAATGTGTAGTTTAAGCTCATGCTTAAGAGCAAAATTTTTGGAAGAACATTTTAAGGTTATGCTTAGGAGCATTTTTTTCTTTGGATGGGCAATTTAAGCCCGTGCTTAGGAACGGCATTTTTTTTTTGTGAGTAGATTAAACTCTTGCTTAGAAACGATATTTATATATATCTTGGAGGAATAGTTTAAACTCATGTTTAGGAATGATATGGTAGTATAATCTCTTAGGGAGAATATACACTTATCAAGAAACAACAATGCTTTTCCTCCATTTTCCTCCATTTCAACGAAAAAGAAAACGTTTCTTTTCCTACTATTAAAGCAGAGCATCAACTTTAGCTATGCAAGAAAATGAAAGTTGATAGTGTTATTGTTGTTTTTTTTTTTTTTTGGCGCAAATACAAATTCAACTCTCAATTCTTTTCTTTTAGTCAATTTGACCCTTGTTTTTTTCCATTCATTTGAACTTAGGCCAAATTAACTAAATAAAAGATACGTACCAAAATGACTCAATTTTCTTAGTTTTGAGGTCAATTTTATATTTAGGCCAAATTAAAGTGACTAACAATTCTATTTAGGCCAAATTAATTAGAAAGTGATGAACAATTGATTAGAAATTGACCAAAAATGAAAATATCTTTTAAATTTATACAGAATTGATCAGAAATAATAGCATGGGATTAAATTAATTAAATAAAAGGTATAAACCAAAATCTCAATTTACATAATGTGAGGTCAAATTTATATTTATGCTTTTTTTCTTTTTAACTTGAAATTGTTAAGGATTAATTTCCGGTGAAATGAGTTCAAAGTTGAAGACTATACATAGACCACACAATTGTTGGCATGAGATAATGCGTTAATGATTTTTGTTATTTTTTCTTCCTCATAAATAAAATTTAAGAGTTGTCTTTTCATTTATGAAAATAAATTTTTCTTACTTTTCACAAAGGAAAATGACAAGAAAATGAAAAACATTTTTATCCCTTCTATTTGTTTCTCATAACGTGGCATTAATGACTTAATATTGGTCCAAATTAACTTGAATTATCATATTCATAAATTGATAACATGTAATGGAGAGAAAAGCTTTTAGATATCATGAAAACATGTATATGAAGAGAAAAGCTCTTAGACATCATGAAATGCAAAACTTTTAGATAGTTTTCTTACCTAGAAAAGCAAATTGCTTTATTTCAAGCACATATTTGGAGCAAAAGTTTAAAAATAACAGAGAAATTAAAACAGAACATATTAACATCGATCCTTGGGGCCATTGATGGCTACAAAGAAGTCCTGGAGAGGGTTAGAATCAGATGTATAGGCAAATGAGGAAGCCAGTGCCAATAGAGAAAATGGTAATGAGCACCTTACATTTGTGATGGTGTAATTTCTAGCTTAAGTTCTGTTAATGGCAAGTTCTGCAAGGACCCAATGCTTGCAAAACAAGAGGACTTCTTTTCGGGTATCGACGTGACCGGAAATACAGCAAAGCAAGTAGGATAATTCGTCAGTATTGCCAATGTTGAACAAATACCACGAGTACTGCCGGCTGTTAAGGTACATTTGAGTTCTAATTTGGCTCCGGCGGAGTTGGGTCAACTAAAGCTGATTAAAACAATAGGCTGCTGCCACTTTATGAATCGAAAGTGACTTGATATACTATCTGAAATGAAGTTGATCCTGGTTCTTGTTGAAAATTTCCCTTTCACATTAATTTTTTTATGGCGTTTTTGCAGCTGAAGCAAGTTCCATGCAGCTTCCATTCACATATGAGGAATTGTTTATTCTTAATCAGAATATTACATATTATCATCTCAAATCCCAAAAATCATAAGCTGGAAATCAACGGTTTCATTCTTCACAGGCTAAGGAATTGCATTGCATCAAAATCTGTCAATTATTTGATATTTGATAGAATACCCGCTTTCAGTAAATTATTTGATATAATGTATACGGACCGCAAGATCAGAAAGCTAGTTATCTTGGACGTAAAAAGTTATAGTTTTTGCAGAAGCCTTATCTTATGTAACATTGTCCAAACTTAAGCCCATATAAAACAAGCAACTGACTTGACCAAATCATAAAAGTCCAGTCATTATAGAAAATTTATTTTTCTCTGAAAATTCCATGAAAATGTTCTCAGTTCTAGATTGTCTAACAACTCTGTCAACTTACAAGAAAGGTTCAACTGCTTAACAAATCTACCTTCGTTTTTTTCTTTGAATTCTTTTTTTTTGATGATGAGAAACAACCTTACCGGTAATCCTTAACAGATCTATCAATCCAATTATTCATATTATATTCGTATTATTTTTCATGTCATAATTATATTTAAGTTATTATGCATTTATAAAAATTTTAACACATTCGTATTTATGAATTATGCATATTATTTTTTTATATATCATATTCATATCAAATAATCATATCATATTTTAATTATTTTTGTTTTATTGTCTTCTTATCTTATAATTGTGTCATTTCCTAAATTATCTAGTGTAACCTTAACTGAATTGCACATCACCGCCAATCACAGAAGTGACTGGAATTCTGGCCACTAGGATAGGAAATTGAACCCAAAGGCTTTGCCAGCTTAAATGGCATGCACTGGATGAGCCCCCTTTTCCAATAAGCTAAAGCCACGAGGGTAGACGCCGATTGTTAATCCTAATGTCAAAAGTTATTGCTGGCTAAGTTGAATGGCAAGGCATAAAAGTAGTATTATTAGTTTAATCACAATTGCAAATGCAGTCTTTGACTTGTTTCTCTAATTGAATTTATGAATATTACTTTGATTCTTTATTTTTTAAAATATTTATATTTAATATTTATGTTCGATGAATAAAAATAAAATTTAAAAATTATCTTTTCATATATAAAAATAATTGTTTCTTGCTTTTCATAAAGGAAAATGACCCAAAAAAAACAAAAAACCTTTATTTTCTCTCCACTTTTATCTCTTATATTTGTTTCTCATAACATGGCATTAATAATTTAATATTAGCACAGATTAACTTGAATTATATTATTTATAAATTGATTATTGGTCCAACATTGTCAAAAAAAAAAATGGAGATTGATCCAACCTTATATATCATCAATTACTCCATGAATATTTGGTTAGTATACTCCACGCCATCCTAAAATCATACAGTAAATTATTATCACTTCAGGAAAACAAGAAGATGAACAAGTACTACAAAATTTAAAAAAGTTAAAGACGATTAATAATCATTTTTAAAAGATAAAAAATTATCCTTAAAAATTTTAGAAATGAAAAATTATCCTCAACAGTCATTTTTTAAAACTATTTATAAAAAATTTTAGAGACAATATTCGTCTTTAATACTATTAAATTAAGGACAACGTTCGTTCCCAATGCAAACAAAATCAAAAGATAAAGGATATTTTTTTATCGTCCCCTTATTTTGTCCCTAAAAATCTCTTATTTTATAGTTTTGTTCATCACTAATTAAATATTTGAAAATTAGTTATATGTTAAATAATATTATTTCATTTTACCTTAAAACCAATATATATCGATAATGCGATTGATACTGATATGATAGTAATTATTATGATTTAGCTCAAAAAATGTTGGCTAGCCCCGCCCTTTTTCTAGTGTTACGACAAACTTTCTTTTTTAAATGCAATTTGATGAATAACAAGAACAAATAAACTTAATTACAAGTGATTTGAGTAGCTGCCACAACCTGCAGATACAACTCAACAAGCATGTCCAACTCTCCACCAATGTCGGGCGCCTCTCTTCCAACATTATCTCAATTATCTCCAGCTGCTGCTCAAGCACTTCTTCCACCTATTAAAGCATACATTCATTTGTTTGGTTCAGGAAATGTAGGTTTACAATTAGTCCAAAGACAATAGAATATTTCAATAATCAGTTTTAAATTAAAATGGTCACAAAAGTGTTTATTCTAAAATCTGCAAAAGTGAATAAATAAGACAAATGATTGATTGATTAAAACCAATATATATTTTCTATGTAAAAGATAAAGTCGGCAAAACTCAATCAAATTAATTTGTAAATTCTCAAGTTAAGAACAGATATTGGACTTGCACTAACTAGTTATGTGACGTGCATACAAATTTATATAGGAATGCTTATTTCCAACAAAATTTTTAGGAAGGAAAAGATTAATTCTATGAAGGAGATTACAAAATTATACTTACCTCAGCAAGCGCACATTCTATATGAGCGACAAATAATCCATTACATTCTTGACAGAAATAGACTTTATCTTGTGGATCTCTTTCTTCTTCACAAATGTCGCAATAGTACTCTCCCGAATCATCTTCCACAAAACTATCTTTAAGGGTCAAGTTATGAATGTGGCATTTAGATTTAACTCTATCTGCTACTCC
>JBBYHL010021032.1:0-43951 GCA_038381835.1 Adansonia madagascariensis
ATGTGCTTACATTATTTATATTATTGAAATCCTTAATATTGTGTGTTGGTATTCTTGAAGCCAAATATGACCAAAATTGCCATTGCCAAGTGTTTCAAAATAAAATCTTAAAAAAAAATCCATTTCATAATGCTTTTATTAAAGGGGAGTTTTATTGAAAAGCTTTAAATGATTGGCAAGCAAATTTACCTTAACTTTTGTCATATCAAAAAGGGGCAGATTGTTAGCTTTAAATTAATCTTAGTTTTGATATAACTGAAACTTAAGCTTAATTAGCTTGTGTTTAATTATTTCAAGATAAGTATTTTTCCATGAAATATTTTGTAAACACTTTGAAAAATACTAGAATGTATTTTAACTTCTTCAAGCACTCAAAAATATGTTCTTAATACATATTTTTACATAAAATATTTTTGAGATAAATTTTACATGTTTTAAAGTCATGAAAAACCTTTTAAAATTGATTTTCACGTGAGTGTATTGATACACTATGTGTATGTATCGATACAATACTTGGCAGTAGCTAAATAACCTTAAAATGCAGAAATCATTGGTCATGTATCGAGACAGAGCATTCTATATCGATACAGGATTGTTCATGTATTGAGATAGATCTTTCTGTATCAATACAGGACTGTTTAACAGTTATATTTATTACCGTTAAACACAATGTATCGATACCCACTTAATTGTATCGATACAAAGGCATGGGGAACAACGGGAAATGATATTTTGAAGGCTCCAATAGCTATATTCCTTCACCAAATGTTCCCAACGGCTAGAATCATGATCAAGGCTATAAATAAGCCACTCCAACACCTTCAACAAGAAGAAGAAACAAGAGATTGTGCTTAGAGTCATATCTTTCATTTTCTCTATCATTTTTGCTAAGTAGTTTATCTTTGTACAGGATCAATTCTTCCTATTTTTGTATTCTTCATTTTGTATCTTTAGATACATATTTTCTGAGCCAAAATTCTTGTAAACACCTAACCTTTAGAGGTTTTATTTGTTTACACTCAAATCCTTGTAAAAATGGGAGGTTACTACTTAGCCATTAAAAAGTAAAAAAGGTTTCTACTTAGCCTTCAAAAGTAGTGAGAGAGGGTTCTATCTTAGCCACAAAAGATATGGGGTAGAGGTTTCTATCTTAGCCTTGAAAGATAGGGAGTGTAAAGTTTATACCTTATCCTTGAAAGGTAATCAATTCAAGTTAGTGAATTCTAGAAATCCAAGGCAAGTGAGGCCGAGGTAGAGGACATAGGCAATTAAGGCCGAACCTCTATAAATCATCGAGTTTGCTTCTTTTTTCCCTTTTCTTTAATTGTTGATTTTTATTTACTAACTTTCACTCCAACGTTTATTGTTTAGATTTCTCAAGTTTATATATCAAAGTTTTAATTTACTAAAATTTTGAGAAATCAATTCACCCCCTATTGATTTTATTCACCACTAAATGGTCTAACATAAATATCTATATATAATTATTTTGTTTTATTTCTAGGGGCTTATATCATGATTATTATTCTTTATTTTTTGTACCTGAGGACTGAGTTATCGAGATGAATCGCTCACCCGACTTCTCTGAATAGTCGTTACGAAATGACCATTCTTTTTTTTGGAGTCACCACTAATTTGTTTTAGCCAGGTGAAATTGGACACATGTCGGAGTTTATATTTTAAAGATTACAAAACCCATAAAAGAAACTCTGAGGTCTGTGCTCATACCAAAGATAGCTTGAAAAGGTCTGGGAGTCGATTACAATCACAAATAAGGATCAACCTTTTTGTGATGCCTGACAATCAGCACCTTATTAATCACGTGTTAAAATAAATTTGATCTTTATTTAGTTTTAATATTCGATATTTAATTATAATTCCCTTATGTTTACAAATGAAATTCTATGAAACAAAATTTATTATTCTGTGAAAGTCGAGTTTTAATACTTTTGGAAATAAAAAAAATGTCTTCCATACCTTCTCGGAGAACCAAGAGAAAACGGAGATTTTTACCATTATTTTTCGTACCCCACGGAGAGCTGATGGAATACGAAAAATTTTATTTTTCTGAAATTCAAAAACTCTCGACTTTCATTATGCAAAGGGTATCTCATTACTAAAATAATCTTTGGAACCCCTTGCATATTCTGGTAAGAATTCCACGTACTATTTTAACATCAGAGACATCGCTTTAATTTTTAAAGTAAAATTACCAAAATGCCCGTTAAAGTATGCCTTCATTGTGAAAGCATCTTGGTACACTAATGAACACTAAAATTACCTTAGAAGGCTAAACTAATCCTAACAATTCACCTTTGGCATAAAAGAATCCCAATGAAAAAATTACCAAAATGCCCTTAAAGTATACCTTCAATGTGAAAATATCCGGATAACCCTAATGGACACTAAAATGACCTTAAAAGGCTAAACTAATCTTAAAAATTCACCTTTGGCATAAAAGCATCTCGATAAAAAAAATTACC
Source organism: Adansonia madagascariensis (assembly GCA_038381835.1). Classification (NCBI taxonomy): domain Eukaryota; kingdom Viridiplantae; phylum Streptophyta; class Magnoliopsida; order Malvales; family Malvaceae; genus Adansonia; species Adansonia madagascariensis. Next base: position 2,484 of record JBBYHL010021032.1, read on the forward strand.
AAAATATCCTTAAGGTATACCTTCGATGTGATAGTATCTCGATAACATTAATTGACACTAAAATGACCTTAAAAGACTAAACTAATCTTAAAAAATTCACCTTTGGCATAAAAGCATCCTAGTGAAAAAAATTACCAAAATACCCCTAGACCTTCGACTTGAAAATATCTCGATAACCCTAGTGGGCACTAAAATGACTTTAAAAGGCTAAACAAATCCTAAACATTCACCTTTGGTGTAAAAGCATCATAGTGAGTAAAATTACCAAAATACCCCTAAGGTATACCTTCGACGTGAAAGTATCTCAATAACCCTAATAGACTTTAAAATGACCTTGGAAGGCTAAACCCATCCTAAATATTCACCTTCGACGTAAAAGCATCCCAATGAACAAAATTATCAGAATGCCCCTAGGGTATATCTTCAACATAAAAGTATCCCAATAACCCTAATGGACCTTAAAATAACCATAGAAGACTAAACCAATCCTAAAATAGCCACCTTTAGCATAAAAGCATCTCGATGAGCAAAATTACCAAAATACCTCTAAATTTTTAAAAATTACATTTCATATCCTTCGAAAGACTGAAGAAATACAAAAAGTTTTAAAAATCTCTATATCCCTACGAAAGGCCATAGAAATAATAAAAATCTTTAAAACTAGTAAAATGTCCATTTTACCCTGAATATGAAAATTTGCTATTTAGTCCTTACATTTTTCTAAATTTTCATTTAAGTCCCTACATAATAAAATAACTTAAAAAGTTATAAAAATCATATGAAATTATGCATGAAAATACCGCCAATATATCAACAAAGACTCAGCCAAACACCTTGCCCTAAAAAAATTTCTACAATTTACAAAGTAACACCTAAATTTGTAAAATTACATTTTGACCCTTATATGATAAAATACTAGAAAAAATCATTAAAAATCATCAAACCAACAAAGAATCAACAAAGAAAACATGGGAAAAATATGTAAAAAGGCTCAGCCAAGCACTCTAAGCCATAAAGCATTTTTTCATTTTTTTGCAATTTAATCCTTAAACTTTCTAAAATTACAAAATGACCCCCTGAAGTGTTAAAAATGCCTAAATCATGTCTGTAAACGCACAAAATCAATTTCCATAAAGCCATGAAGCTCTCGGGCAAGCAAGAATGGTTCTAAAAAGAGAAAAACTAATATTTTACAATTTTGTCCCTAGTTTACTAATATTGCAAAATGGCCTAAAAATTAAAAAAATAAAATTACCACAAAAAATAAGCACAAAATCATCATCAAAGATTCCAATCAGATTTGGCCAATGGGGAAATCATGAAATATATGCATACTTTGATAAAAAAAATGAAAACAAGCATAAATAATTATTATTAAACTTCAATAAAACTAAAACATAAAATAAATATACTAATATACTGATCAACATATTAATCATCAAAATAACATAAGAAAGTAATTTAAACATGAACATAAACACAACAAAACCAGAATCATAACAATAAGAATAATATTCTATGTAAAAAAATGTAACAAAAAAATAAATAAAACAATTACAACAAATACAAAAGATTTCTATGTTCTCATGTTTAGCCTTTCAACATGGATGAAAATCCATGAGCCTTAACATGATTGACTCCCAAAAATGAATAATCAAGAGTAAATATTAGCAAAAATAAGAATTTTGGTAAAAAAAAATCTACCTTTAAAGCTTAGGAAACATAAGAAAATTCAAGTAATTTAATCGATTTTAAGGATTTCGGCTTATGGAAGCCATTAACCTTCCATGAAAGCTTTCTCTCTTTGTTTTTCCAGAGAGAGGATCAGCCAAAATGATGAAGAAAAAACCCTTGGCCGTTGGCCTCCCCCATTCTACCACATTCTTTTTTAATTTAATTTAATTTTTGTTTTATATTAATTTTATTTGATGGTAATTGATTTTGATTTGATATAAATTAACTGCTTTTGTCATTTAATGGCTTGTGTCATCCATGACATCATTCGTTTCTAGAGATTTTGTGAGATATTTGTAATATCTGTAAAATTATACCGTAAAAAATAATTAAAAAGATTAAATTGTAAAAATTAAAAATTATATGTTTGAAATAAAAATTTATATGATCAATTTAATTTAATCTAATTATAAACACCATTTTTAATTTACAAAAAAAATTAAAAATAACAAACTCATAAAATTTTACTAGAAAAACCCCATCGAGAAAAATTATTTTATGTAAAAAATGCAAAACTCATAAGATAAAATTAATTTTTTTTAAAACTGATTTAATATGATTTAAACAATAATATTTGAAGAATTTTAAAAATTATAAACTTTGAAAAATCTTACCAAAAAAATTTACAAGTAGAAAACCTCGTTTCTCGATAACAGAAAAAATTCTAAAACTAATAAAATAAATTAAAATTTTCAAAACTGATTTAATATGAATTAAATAATAATATTTGAAGAAATTTTAAAATTAAAAACTTGAAAAAATCTCATCAAAAAAATTTACGGAGTATAAAATCCTTATCTTGGTAATAGGAAAAATTTTCTAAAACTCACAAAATAAATTAAATTTTTTAAAACTGATTTAATATGGATTAAAAAAATAATATTTAAAGAATTTTAAAAAATTATATACTAAGAAAAATCTTTCAAAAAATTATGGAGTAGAAAACTTTGTATTTTAAAAAGAGAAGAATTTCAAAAGAAAAATGCAAAACTGATAAAATAAAAAGAATTTTCCTGAACCGATTTCATATGAATTAAAAAATAATATTTGAAAATTTTTAAAAATTATAAACTAAAAAAAATCTTCTCAAAAAAATTACAGAGTAAAAAACTTTATATTTCTGAAACAGGAAAAATTGTAAAATTCGTAACAAATAAATAAATTTTGAAAAACTGATTTAATGGTAGTTGAATGTGAATATTTAAAGAAATTTAGAATTCAAAACTCAAGAAAATTACACTAAAATTTTATAGATAATGAAAAGTTCATATTCTAGAACCGAGAAAATTTTTAAAAAATACATTAAAAATTATATAAAATGAATTAAATAAAAAATATTATTCAAATTATTAATTTATAAAATGATAAAGAAGAAAATCCAAAATTCAAAATTTAAAATAATTTTATCAAAAAAATTTTACGAGTACAATACTCGTGATACTGTGAAAAAAATTCAAAATTAATTACGAAAATGAGCAACTTGACACCTTGTGGTATAAAATGTCAACATGAATTTTACATTGAATATTTCTAAATTTTTGGATTGCATATCAGCATAAATACCACACAAGTATCAGTAAAAATATATGGAGGTCAATTTCCCAAATTTAACGAAAAATTTTCAAAAAATTCGTAAAGATGGGAAATTTGACTATGATATCATCTGCAAAAATAGATTTTCAAAATTTGAAACATAATTATTAAAAGAAATTTCTCTTAAATATCTGTTTTGTATATCCAAAATTAGAGATAAAAAATGACTTTTTTGTTGCATAAACTTACGGCTGTTTAAATTATGACTAAAAAGGTCTTGAAAATGTCTTGTTCATCTAAAAAAGATCATTCCTAATGAGGATAGTCATTAAGTTCTCGGTCTCGAATATTCAGGATTATTAGAAAAGAGACCTGGATGAAATTAGGTGTCTACACTTGACAAACATGAGATAGACCAAACATGACATTCATGTAAATGGGCATAGGTAACATGTTCACATGTGGAAAGATGGCATTTTGACATGATATTAGTAACAAAAATGCAAGAAAATGCCAATAGAGTGCCTGAACATATTAGTTTCATAAATGACAACAAAAGTTATGCCATGAAAATATTGTAAGCATGCTTAAATAAAGATGAATAACTAACTAGAATTTCATGGCAGCATTAAAAAATATTTTCAAGAAGAGCTGAACACATGGAAATAAAGAAACATGCTAGAGGGGTCAATGAAGCATGAAAGATTCTAAGTCTACCACATCTAAGGTCACAAAATGCATGAGTTTTCTTAAAAAAGAGTCATGATTACATGGATTTTTGGCTCACTAAAGTGATGGATATGATGAAAAATAGAAAATAAATGAAAAAAAGTGAAGAAAATAAACCAACAAGCCTTAAACCTTAGCCTTTCCTTTAAAAAAGCTTACTTCCCCTTTTTTTGTTTAGCAAGAAAAAGTAAAAAAAAATAGGTTTTTGGTTATAATGTTGATAGAGAGGAGTTTTAAGGATGAAAGTAAGTGAAAGGATGAGTTATTGAAGGTTTTTTGGTAGGGGTTTGGAGGAACTACGGGAATAAAGTTCTTGGCTGAGGGGTAGATGGCAATGGAATAATGTTTTTTAGAGTGTTTTTGTATCCTTTGCTGAGGCAAAGTTGGCTCTTTTAAGGTAAGTGATCAACCAAGATTTGAAGGCTAAGGTAAGTGATCAACCAAGATTTGAAGGCCAAAAGTAAGGGTAATTTTGAATTTTCTCAATGTACCATGGGGGTAGCCCTAAGCCTTATGCTCAGCTAGCCAAAGACCCATTGGCTAACATAATCTAAGTAATGGAATAAAGCTATTGGTGAAGTCTATAAATGTAAAAAAGCCAATCTTTGCCCTTAAACAAACCATTTGATCGATGAAAATGTCCCATTTTCTGGCCTTAAAATTTGTTAAAACCCAATCCTAAGTCCAAAGTTAAGGTTTGGTATGAATTTTGATGATTTTTATGCCAAAATGTGTTTAAATAGGATTTTTTGATTAATAGTGCAAAGGCTGAGAAATAGCACAAACTGGGCAAAAATGCCAATCTATCAGCACATTGCAAATTATATTGGTACATCTAGGCAATAAAAATAAAATGTATCAATACAGTGAAGATTGTATCAATACATTCCCTAAATGTATCGATACAATTACTTATGTATCGATACATCTAGTCCAAAAATTGAATCTTAGATATTGCCAAGCCTTGTATCGACACATTTCGCCAATGTATCGATACGTAAAGCTAATGTATCTATGTAAGCCCATTTGTATTAATACAACATGTGAAATTTTGAAATTTGATGATGTGGAGGCCCTGTATCGATATATAAAAGCCATGTATCATTACATGCATGCAAAAATGTGAAATTTATGCCCTTTTGACTATTGTGTCTACAGGATTCTAATGAGGTAATTCTGAGAATGGGCAATGGATTAAAAGTTAAGGCCATTACTAAGAACTCATACCTTATCATTGCCTACAGGCATGACCATGGAACTAAAAGAATGTCTTTGTGTTTTAAGATTGTCTAGAAATATCGTTTTAGGTTCATACCTCACTGAGAATGATCATTTTAAGTTTTGGATGAAAAACAACTATTGTTCAATCATCCTAAATGATATGGTATATAGATCAGCCTTATTATAGAATGGAACGCATGTATTGGATCCAAGCATGCCTTTACTCAATTGGATATAGAGAAAACAAAGAGTAATGACCCAAGAAAAATTTATATTTGGCATTATAGACTTAGTCATATCAATGAGACTCGGATAGCCAAGTTATACAAACAAGGTTATTTAGACCTATTTGATTATGAATCATATCGAACATGTGAATGCTGTCTCCTTAACAAGATGACCAAGTCACCCTTTATTGGGTAAATTGATACGGATGTGGATTTATTGGGCCTAGTATATTCATATGTATGTGAACCAATAAATACAATGGCTAGAAAGGGGTATTCTTGCTTTATTATCTTTACTGATGATTACTTTAGGTATGGGTATATGTACTTGATAATGTACAAGTCTGAAGCTTTTGAAAAGTTCAAAGAGCATAAGGCTAAAATAGAGAAATAAAATGGTAAGAGTATTCTAGCTCTTAGATCTGATCGAATACTCGAGTCAATAATTCTTGGATCATCTGGCTAAGAATGGGATTCTGTCATAATGGACTCCATCCAGAACTCCACAACACAACGAAGTGTTTGAGAAGAGAAACCTAACCTTGCTAGATATGGTTTATTCCATGATCCCTAAGGCTGACCTTTCAATATCCTTTTGGTATATGCCTTATAAATTACTGATCATCTTCTAAATAGGGTTGCGTCCAAATCTTTGATAAGACACCATATGAGATATAGAAAGGTAAAAAGCTAAATTTGTCTTACATTAGGATTTAGGGATGCACTACTTACATGAAGCATGCAGCAACTGATAAGCTTAAAGCAAAATCAATTAATTGTAAGTTTGTAAAGTATCCTAAAGAAATCGCTAGATACTATTTTTATAATCCAATAGCAAATGGGCACTTTCTAGAGAAATAACTTTTACTTAAAGGGTTTAGTAAGAGTATAGTTGATTATAAAGAAGTTCAAGAACCATAAATAAATATTCTTTATGGAATCTGAGCCAACAGTTGAAGCATCAAATGCTTAACTTGATGTTTAAAAACCATAACTATGTTGATAATCTATTGGGATAAGGCAAGCACTAGAGAGATATGAATTTTTTATGGATCAAGAAAACTAGCCTTATGGTACTGAACCTACAAATTTTGAAGAAGCAATGCCTGACATTGATTTTACTAAATGGTTTAAAGTCATGAGATTCAAAATAGATGCCATGGAAGTCAACCAAGTATAGACATTGGTTGATCCACCTGAAGGGATAAAACCTATGGATTTAAGTGGATTTTTAAGAGAAAAGTTGACATAGATGGCAACGTTCAAATGCAGAAGGCCAGATTAGCAGGAAAAGGTGATAATCAAGTAGAAAGCTTTAATTATAAGGAAACCTTTTCACCACTTGCCATGGTAAAATCCATTTGGATCATGCTTGCTATAGCTGCATATCATGATTATGAGATATGACAAGTGGATGTAAAAACTACATTCCTTAATAGGAATCTGCAAGAGGAAGTGCACACAGAACCTAATGGTTTTATCTCCAAGTCAAATCCCAATCAGGTATGCAAATTGAGAAAGTCCATAAATGGGCTAAAGTAAGCTTCACAAAGTTGGACTGTTGGATTTGATGAAGCAATTAAAGGATTTGGCTTCATAAAGAATTTTGATAATCTGTGTGTCTATAAAAAAGATGAATGGGCAAGCTATTGCTTTCTTGGTGCTATATGCTGATGACATATTGCTAATAAGAAATGACATACCAATGATGCAATTCGTTAAGGTATGGCTATCCAGACAATTCTCCATGAAGGGTTTAGAAGAAACAACATATATTTTGGGAATTAAGATATATAAAGATAGATCGAAAAGATTGCTTGGCTTATCCTAATGCACTTACATAAGTAAGGTGCTAAAGAGGTTTAGCATGGAAAACTCTAAAAAAAAAATTGTTTATGGACATGGTGTACATTACTCAAAAAATTATGTTCTAAGACATAGATGGAAGGACACGTATAAAAAGGTTAAACTCTTTGTTAAGAGTTATACTAATGCTAGCTTTCAATATGATTAGGTTGATAGTAAACCATAAAGTGCTTTTGTATTTATTCTTAATGATGCTATAGTCAGTTTGAAAAGGTTCAAAACATGAAAAGACTATAAACTCAATAACTAAAGCTAAATACATCCTCACGTGTGAGGGCACATTAGAGGTAGTCTGGATGGATAAGTTTATTTGATGAACTTGATGTCATTCTAAGCATTGTTACTGGATAACAATGGACCTATAGCACAAGCTAAAAAACCAAGGTCTTATCATAAATCCAAACATGTGTTAAGGTGGTATCATATTATTAGAGATATTATAAAAAAACGTGATGTTAGTATGGAATGAGTACCCACTGAGGAGAACTTAGCTGATCCTTTTAGTAAAGTTTTATCCCAACAGATATATAATCATCATATGAAGGGTATGGGACTTAGACATATAGGCTATTGGCTTTAGTGCTAGTAGGAGATGGTTAGTGTAAACCGTGTAAGCCAATTGTTATGGCTTGTAAGGTATTACCATTTAGTGGTTTCATGTAATCAAATATTATATTCATTTATTGTTATAAAGGTTTTTCTTTGTCCATAAGGTGTAATTGTATAATTGTATAATTGTTATAAACAACTTATGTAGATAAAGCCCTTGAAATGCATTGGCTTTGCAAAAAAATTGTAAAGAGTTACAATTATGAAATCCCTATAATCAAAGCCATGTTTCTATAAACGTTCATGGTCATCGTATTGTTAAGACAGGGCATTGACAATGCACAAAGACTGGCATATGTAAGCCTCTATGCATTTAATGCTTGCAACTGATCTCATAAGTTAAAGTATAGAAGATATTTGAGGGCATCATATAAGTGCTTGTTATGGTAACAAGTTCACTGACATGACCTGCTATAAGAGTTTCATTTGGTATTTCACTCAAGTGTCTATGGAGATACTCTCATGTGTTAGTAGTGTAAGTGATCGTTACACTTATGACACCAGGTCATTTCGTCTGAGTAGTGTCATGCTTTGATTCCAACATGAACAAGTCCACAATAGATAGATGCTCATGGTAAGATGGTTTTATGTATGGCATGAATCATATGGTAGGCGAATAAGTGGTCTAGAGAGGTTCATCACCCCAAGTGATATGAGGAGGCATATATCTCATATGTATTGGCTCATGTTAACTAAAGTCTTTGGCCAGGGCAATATTGATTATGGAGTTAACACATAGGGATTGCATACTAATATGGAATAAGATAAAGGTAGACATTGAACCATGCTCTTGCTAATTTTTAGATACACGATGAAAAGATATTTATTAATTAAAATATTGAACACTTAAGGGCTTGTTAAACCATAGTGACACTCCATGCCTATTGGGTTGCCATGATGCATTGCTAGATGCCAATCTTGGTCTATAAATATAAGATATTCTTAATTAGGCTATTTTATATTTATTACTAATATCATGGGAGCCTAATGAGTCACACATAAAGTTGATTAGTAGAAACTGAATTGAGATCGAGCTTATATGTCTAATACAATAAATAATTACCTAGGCTTAATTTGAATGAGTTCAAATAGGCCAAGGGCAAAATTGTAATTTTTCAAGAATAAAAATTTGAAACTTTAGTCCATAGAAACCTATGTTTGCCATCCCTTGTAGTTGATTGGATGCTTTGAATTCGGTAAAGGGAGACTTAAATAGGGTTAGGCTGCATCTTTTTAAAATTCTTGTGGAAGATTACACCAACTCTTTTGTAACAACTAAAAAATCAATTTTTTTTCATTTTAATTATTGAATCAAGTTTTCTAAGTGCAAGGAAAGGTTTATTGAAACCTAATTTGCCAGTGTGGCTCTCAACAATAGTTTATTCTTTATTGAAGGTTTTCTTAGCCACTTATGTGGGTAACCGTTAGAGGCTGGATGCTTGGGCATCTTTGGTTTACGATAACCAGCCTCGATGTATCTTGTATTTAAGTCATGGAATTGCTGAAAAACTTCTCAATATTGAGGTATGCTTAAATCTTGGATAGTTCTTTAGGTTACTTGATCTAAAAGATTAATCAAGATCATGCAAGGTGATCCTATTTAGAACGTCTCAGATTAGTTTTTGTATAATTTGTTTATGCTATCATGTTTATAAATTATTTTATAAATTTTTGTAATCTGATTACTTATTGCTTGAGACTTTCTACATAATAGGCACTGCACCATACTCATGGTTTTCCTAGGATATCTGGTGAAAGGACCAAAGTACACTGAAAGGCTGGTTACTGAGAGGTTTCTTAAAAAGGTCATGTTGACTCTTCCTGCTTATCAGAGGGCTATGATGCCTTGCTAGAGGCCAATCTTGGTCTATAAATATAAATACACTTAATTGGGTAATTATATTTATTATCGTTATGATGGAAGCCTAATAGGTCACTCACAATAAGATGATCTATTAGATTAAAACCGAGAATTAATTATGACATTATTAAATAAAAGGTATAATGAGGAGGACTTAATTGAATAGGTTCAATTAAGAATAATTTAAGACATAAATTAGACTTATGAAATCTAATTAGAGATGTCTTAATATGACAACAAAGATAAGAATGTCTTATCAAGATATTGCCTATTTATAAACATGGTTTTAGGGATATTATTAAACAAAGCCAAATAATTATATTTAAAAAATTAAATTATTACATGATAATTATTTAATTAATTATTTAATAATATTTATATGAAGTAAACTTGTTTTACTTGGGTTAGAAAATTTAATTTTCAATTAAATTTTCTAACATGTAAGTTAAGGGGTTAAGCTAAAAGCCCTAATTATCAAGTTAATGGAGTTTATTGTGAGCTACTCCCAGTTGGGCTTACTAATGGGATTGGTGCATGGAATAGCCATCTTTGGTGTGCTAAAATATTAATAAGTTATTATTTGGACCCAATCTTGGACAAGGTTTTAAAGTAGTTTTAATTGGTCTCTTAGAAATACCCCAAAGTAGGGCCACTTTAAGGGCATGTTAGTAATGGGCTCAGTTGACCTAATAGTCAAGTCTAACCTAGCCCAGGTGTATTTAAATACATTACTAAGGCTTTTTAGCTTATCATAAGCATTAGCAGAAACCCTAGATGGCAACGCTAAACTTTTTTAAGGGGTTTGGCATAACCTTTGGATTTTATAAGCTCTCTTTGCCCTTTCAAGTTTTTTTTATTGTTTTTGACACAATGAAAATATAAAAATAGTTTTCTAGCATTGAGAGATTAGTTTTTCACAAAAGTTATGAAAGTAGCCAAATCTCAAAATCCTTACTTTTCTAAGCCTGATTGTGTAGATTTGCATATTAGGTGATCAAAAAGCATTTTTTATCACAATGAAAGATGTAAAATTAGTTTTTTATCCTAAAAGAATTAACTAGAATCAAAAGTTTGGATTTTTGGTTTTGTTTACCTACCTCTACAAAAAACAGCTACTTCTCTACAGCTATTTTTCTCTCCTTTAGTGCAACAAGCATGGGAATTATTCCTATATCACTTTAGGTCTAAAACCTATTGGCTATATATCTTTTGGTTAAGGCTTGATAAGTCTTCTAGGTAGCATTGGAGAACCATCAGACTTCATGAAGCCTCTAATAGGCATCTGTGTAGATCACTATTAGAGGTAGGACACTTATGCTGCTTGTGGCCTTAAGAAGAGATCGTAGCAATCATCCTATAGTGTATTCATGGAAGGATCGACAAACTCAGATTATGAGCCTCTAAATAGGTATAATTTCTAATAGATCTATGTTTTTAAATTACCTAACCCTGATTGTGCAGATTTGCATATTAGGTGATCAGAAAGCATTTTTGATCACGATAAAAGATGGAAAATTAGTTTTCAATCCTGAAGGAATTAACCAGAATCAAAATTTGGGATTTTTGGATTTGTCTAGCTCCCTTTGTAAAAAACAGCTACTTCTCTGCAGAGCTATTTTTCTCTTCTTTAGTGCAACAAGCATGGGAATTGTTTCCATATCACTTTAGATCTAAACCTATTGGCTATATATCTTTTGGTTAAGGCTTGAGAAGTCTTCTAGCTATCATAAGGGAACCATCGAACCTCATAAAGCCTCTAATTGGCATCTGTGTAGATCACTATTAGAGGCAGGACACTTATGCTATCTATGGCCTTAAGAAAAGATCGTAGTAATCATCCCATAGTGTATTCATAAAAGGATCAACAAACTTAGAGTTATGAGCCTCTAATAGGTATAATTTCTAATAGATCTATGTTTTTAAATTACCTAAGCCTGATTGTGCAGATTTGCATATCAAGTGATCATAGAGCATTTTTTATCACAATAAAAAATGAAAAATTTGTTTTCTATCATGAAGGAATTAACCAGAATCAAAATTTAGGATTTTTGGATTTGTTTACCTACCTTTGCAAAAAATAGCTACCTCTCTACAAAGCTATGTTTCTCCTTTTTAGTGCAACAAGTATGGGAATTATTCTTAGATCACTTCAGGTCTAAACCAATTATCTATATATCTTTTTGTTAAGGCTTGAGAAGTCTTCTAACTAGCATTGGAGAGCCATCGAACCTCATGAAGCCTCTAACAGGCATCTGTGTGGATCACTATTAGAGGTAGGACACGCTACTTGTGGCCTTGAGAAGAAATCGTAGTAATCATCCCATAGTGTGTTCATTGAGGGATTGGCAAACTTAGAGTTATAATCTTCTAAGTAGGTATAATTTTTAATAGATCTATGTTTTTAAGTTGCAGTTCGATCACATGTATATCTCTTCCTAAGATTTTGAAAAAATCTGAGTTTTTTTGTTTAATTTTGCTACGTATGTTTCAATCTGATTAAATTTTTATGCTTATATCAATATGCATAAGCCTAGATTTTCCTTTTCACTTAAGGTTATAATCTACTTTACCTACTTGGTCACCTTATTTTATAGTTCCATCATACTCTCCATGTGAAAATGATTGTCCATCACAAATTACCAAGGCCTCATCTATTTTTACTATATCGTATAATGCCTTTTAAGAGGATAACCTTAACTTTTTATGAGATCTATGATTGCATAGCTATAAGTAAATCTCTCATCAAGTACAAGTCATATGCCCAACGAACTAGTTTAGTAGCTTACTTTTTCGAGACATTTTACCTTTAGAATGTCAAAGCATACAAGTTATACACATGGAGTCAATTGCTTTCTCAGGATTAAGGTAATTACATAATGAACATCAAAATTGAACTAATCCATGTAAACACACTTATTAATGGATTAATTGCACTTTGGTCATGTCTAATCACCATCTTTAGGCAATATGTCTTTATCTATACTCAAGAGTCAGACTGCTCTAGATGGCTAAGACAAGCTATTTCCCCAATTAGATTTAGACGATATAATAGTCTTAACATGAGTTAATTGCTCATATTAACCCCATAGACTATGGAATATCAATTTAGGCTACTTACCTTAAAATATTGTCTTCCTGAATATAAAGTCCATTGCATGCAATATTCTAACGGTATAAACACAAGTAGTCAATGAGCCATATGTACTTTAACATGTAAATTAAATGAGAAGAAATTATAAAACCTTAAATATATAAATATGAATTATCAATTCAAACTAATGAAATACATCAAAATGTCTTTCATCTTTATGGCATTCCTAACAATCTCCTACTTGCCTTAAGAGAGTAAATGAGTCACATCTTACATCTCCATACCCTTGACATGCCTTTTAAAACACCTAGCCACTAGAGTTTTAGTAAAAGGATCAATAAGGTTGTCCTCAAACATAATTTTGTAGACATCAGCAACACTATCCATCACCAACTCTTTTATAATGTGGTATTTCTTGTCTATATGTTTTTTCCTCTTATAGTGTCTAGATTTTTCAGTATTTATTATTGCCACACTATTATCACAATAGAGTGTAATAGGTTTTTCCATACCAAGAATTATATCAAGCTCACCAAGTTGCTTCATTAGATGCCTTAGAGCAGCCACATATTAAACTTCCATTGTGGAGTCATCTGTACAAGTTTGCTTTAAACTCCTCCATACAATGGTGTCTCCTTTTAGGACAAATATAAACCTAAAGGTCAATTTCCTTGATCATTCGTCCTTATTTGCCTTGAGAAAAGAATCAGTTAAGATAGCAGCTTTTTATTATACAAGTTTGGAAGTCTAAATTCATATATCCTATGTGTGTTAGGTCCCCTCCAGAATATGCCAACATAGAGTTCCTCGTTCTGTTAAGATACCTGAGTATATACTTCACAGCTTGCCAATGCTTTTTGTTAGGATTAAACTGATATCAACTTACAATACCAACTAAGACTGAGCATTCGGTCAGCTCAGTCGGTTTGGTCAAAAAAAACTTCAAACCAAATTAACTGACTTAGCTAGAGGATTCGATCGACTTTTTTAACCATAACCGAATTAATCGAACCGACTAAATTTTGGTCGGTTTGGTTAGTTAGTTTGGTCAGATCGATTTATTGGGTCTTAGGCTAATGGTTGTATATTTGGTTTAAGAATGGGTTTAATTGGGCTATTAATATATATAAATATATAATTATTAAATATTAAATATTAAAAGTTTGGTTAATTCGGTTAATAATTTTACTAACCAATAACTGATCGAATTAATCAAATAAATTGACATAAAAAATTGACATAACCATCGAATCGACTTAACCGAACCGAATTAACCAAATTCCATCGATTAAATTGAGTAAGTCAGTTTGAACCAACTTATGCTCACCCTTAATACCAACTGCTTAACAAATATTTGTACTGTGTGCAAGGCATATCATACATGAGATTATCCATAACGGATGCATAAAAGACTTTGTTCTTATGCTTTCTTTCTTTGAATGTCTTAGGCCAACCATCTAATGAAAGAGTGAATCCTGCCATAGAAGGTTATGCACCTTTCTTGGCATCCTGTGTTGCATACTTTTCAATAATTTTGTCAATGTATTAAGCTTGGGATAAAGCTATCATCTTATTCTTTTGATCTCTAAAGAGACAAATGCTTAGACCATAATTTGCTTCCCCTAAATCCTTCATGTCAAAGTGTTGTAACAACCATAATTTAGCCGATGATAAGTTCCATACATCATTCCCAATAAGTGGTATGTCATCGACATATAAGACTAGAAAGACCACTTTGCCCTCCATAATACATTTATAAACATAAAGTTCATCAAGGTTCACTCAAATCTAAAGACTTTGATCGTTTGGTTAAATCTTTAGTTCCATGAGCGAAAGGCTTGCTTTAATCTATAAATTGATCTAAGCAACTTGCAAACTTTTACTTCTTTGCCTTTTACTACAAACCCATCCAGTTATATCATATAAATGCTCTTGTTAAGATAGCCATTCAAGAATGTAGTCTTGACGTCCATTTACTAGGTCTCATAATTAAGAGCCAGAGTAATTAGAAAAAAGAATGCGAATAAACTTTGGCATTGCAATAGGCTAAAAGCTTTCATCCTAGTTGACAATGGCCTTTTAAGTGTATCCCTTTGCTACAATTATAACCTTAAAGGTTTTAACTTTCCTTTTGGTATTCCTCTTTCTCTTATAAACCTACTTACACTCTATGGGTTTTACTCCTTAAAAAATGTCTACAAACTCACAGATTGGGTTAGATTTCATAAAATCCATTATAGTGTTCATAGCCTTTTGTTAAAGCTTTGCATCAACATCACCTATAGCTTCATTATAGGTGATTGGCTATCATCATCTTTGATAGCCTCAGATTGATAAATCTCACCATTAAACATGAAGAAATTAGGTTTTTTTGAAACCTTCCTACTATGATGAAGCTCTTTAAGTGGTTGATCATTTGCTTGTCTTTCCTCGAATCTTGAAATAAGATCCAAGATTAAAATCTATGAAGCAATATTATCTCTTGATAGTTCCTCAAGACTAGTTTACTTTAAGGCTTAAAGTCATTCATTTGAACTCCCCTTGAAAAAAGTTGCATGGGTTGATACAATGATTTTTTATTTCTTTGTGTTATAAAATAGCCCTCTTTTTGTTCCTTTAGGATGCCCTACAAACAAGCATAATTCTAAATGTGATGCTAACTTCTTTACATCCTTATCCAATACATGTGCCAAGCACCTTTATATTCTCATATGTCTAAAGAAGGGTTTCTTGCCCTTTCACAACTTGTATAGAGTCTTGAAGCTAACTTAGTTGGAACTTGGTTCATAATGTAACCTGTTGTTTATAATGCATATCCCTAAAAGATATTAGAAGCTTTAAATAACTCATAATGGACTGTACCATATCCAATAAGGTCTTAGTTTTTCTCTTAGCTACACCATTTCATTGTGGAGTGCTTGGTGCATTCAATCGAGATAAAATCCCATTCTCTATGAGGTGTCTTAGAAATTTATTGAAGAGGTATTCACCACCTCATCAGATTAAAGTGTCTTAATGATACATAGTATTTATACCCTCATCATGTTTTAACGTTCATAGGGCCATATACTTAGTGTGCACCATTTCCATAGGTTATTGGGCCCTTGTACCTTTTGCTTCAAAAGACTTGTTAATAATTTTACCCTCAAGACAAGATTCACATTGAGAAAGATATACCGTTTTTAGAGATCCTTATGGACTATCATTCACCAATCTTTCAATCATTTTTGACTAAATGACCAAGTCTTAAATGCTAAAGGTATGCCTCACTAGAGTGAAAAGTTTTTAACCTTTTAAAGTAATTCATTAATTCAGTGTCAAGTAATGACTACATCTTTAGTTTGATCAAATAATGATTACTATCCATTTGCCTATAACAGATGAAGGACTTGTTTTTACAAATCACCATAGTTTTACTAAAAGAAACATAATAAGAATCTTTAATTAAATAAGCAACATAAATAAAGTTCCTCATAAAACTAGGAACATAAAATAACTTTTTAACAAAATAAATCTAAATTCATCAAAATAAAGATGTATGTCTCCTACTGCTTCAACTAACACCATGCTCCTATTACAAGTTCTTAATGAGGGGTTTTTATCAACAAACTTCTTATTTCCTTAAACTCCTACAAAGAAACACAAACATGATTAGTAGCTTCAAAATCAATAACCTAAGTGTCTTTTCAGTCTTTCACTAAACAAGCTTCAATGTAAATAAGGTCCTTAACTTCCTTGCCCTTAGAGGCTAAGAATTCCTTGTAAGCTTTCTTGAAGTGACCAACCTTTCCACATGGAAGCATTTTGACTTTTTAGGGCCCATTGGATATTTTTCCTTTTCCTTTTACTTTCATATGCATTTTGCTTTTTCTTCTTCTTCTTTTTGTTCCCAAAACTAGAATTAAAAGCAATTGCTAGATTTGCCTCTACCTTGGGTTGGTGACCATCATTAAGCATAAACTTATAGGCCTGCAACTCCTTCATAAGCTAAGTGAGACTTAATTCTTTGCTTCCCTACTCATAAAATCCCTAGAAAGTGTTTTAAACACCATCTGAATTTGGGTATTGTATTCTAACTCGCACCATTTTTAACAGCCTCAGAAAGTACCCGATAAGCATGAGCACATGTTTCTTTACTGGAGTTCTTGCCTTTTGCTTATAGTTTATTAAATTTGTAACATCAAATTGTCTAGCCAATTTGACTTGGCCTCCGAACATATCTTTTAAATTTTCCATGATCTGTTCAGCTATAACATCATTTTGGTGTTGCTTTTGCAAAATAGTTGACATGCTAGCCAACATATAGCAACAAGTTATGTCATTAGACTTTCTCAATCAAGTATAAAATGGAAAACCTACCCATTAAGTGCATCATATGGAGGCTCAGGTGGGCAAGGTTCATTTAGTATAAACTTATGTTTCTTATAGCTAAGGACAATTAGCAGATTTCTTTTTTAGTCTTTAAAATTATCCCCATTCAGTTTGTTATTTATGAGAATTTGAATAAAAGGTGTAGGTGACATTTTGAACTATAACAAATATATATTCAAAACATTTTAATCATGTTTAAGTAAATATAAAATAGATATTTAGCAATTAAACATAGGTGTTTATACATATGTTTTTGCATAAAAACCTTAAAATATGCAGCATTGCAATAGTAATTTTTAGCATATATTGTCTTAAGCCACTAAAGGGTGATTATAATTTAAATAGCTGAAAACATGGATACAATCCAATTAAAATATATTACCTTAAATCCTTCTAAGATGAGACATAATAACCATTTGTTTGGCCACCATTTTAATTGATAGAGCTCCAAGGAGAGGTTATTATTAAACCGGTATTGAATGTATAACCATTATTTATGAAACTTGGTCCATGCATTATTCAAGTCATCAAGGGATGATCTGGAATAGAACATGCCCAAGCACATTTCCACATAGGAGATCAACAATAGAGGTTTAGGTTTTTTTTTGAAACCCTCTCCCATTTAATATTTTAAAATCATGTAAGGTTTTCATATGTATGACTAATATAAGTCTGAGTGGCATTCACCTATTCTATATGGCATGTTATCAATCATATATCCATCAACCAAACATATAGACAAAAAACTATTTAACCAACAAAAGCATTATCCTATCCTAGTTAGACTAGAAAAATAATATTACAAAAATTTCATCTAAAGCATACTTTGGGTATTGAATTTTTATTCCATCTTATGCATTGGTCTTTATTCATGTAATTTGTTCATTAAGAAATCCATAGAGTATTTGAAAAAAAAATTTTATAATCTAAAAAATTATGGACCATCTTATAGCCTTTAAAACATGTATCCTTCAATAGTTATGAGCTCGCCTATTATTTGTGAGAATTTTCACCAAATAATGCCTAAAAAAACCACTAGGGTAAAAAACCTTGGCTTTCTCTCATGGCCTACACCAGCCCTGATTAGTGCATGCATATGCACCTTTCAGCGTGCACCCAGATTCACTATTAGGGCTTGCTTTGATAGCCTCAAATAGCTAGGCAAGGTGCACGATTAGCATGGCAATATGTACCAAGCTTACTTCCTCATGCTTTCTTCTACAGCACTTAAGGCATTATACCCGAGCGCAGTGTAATGCTGGGCATATGTCTGTTCATCAATGAGTGTAAGTGCCTAATAGAGCTACATGCAAGGTGCTGAGGCTTACACCTTAGCCACTTCGTGCAGCAGAGGCCACACCTACCCCACGTGGCCAAGGCTGCACCTGCTACTAAGGTTCGCACCCTAATGGTAGTTATGCGCTACGCAAGCATGCATCTATGCACCCTAGGCTACACATGCCCTGATAGCTCGACTGCTAGGTCTTAAGCACTAGAAGCCTTGGGTTAGGGTTTCAGGGTATCCTAGCATACATAGCTGCGCTTGGGAAGTCTGCACATTGTAGACACTTTATATCATTAGGGTCTTTTTCTTAATAAGTCCTAAATATCTAAGATTCAAAATATAGTGGTTGGGGGTGAAAGGTTGACTTTCTCCAGGAAGATTCAATATTTCTAAGACCTTTCTAGTCATGTCTAAATGGGCAAACGTGCATATGAGAGAAAAAGTATCGTCTTGAGGGTTAAAAAGAATAAATCTCAAATAAAAATGATGAATATTCAATAGAAAAATTAGTTTTTAAATATTTTCTTGGCAAATTTTGAAATTCATTTTTGTAAATGATGTCACGATCGAATTTTGCAATTTTAGGATTTTTTGAGATTTTTCATAAAAATTTACAAGTTGATCATCGTATATTTTTACTGATACCTGTATAATGTTTATGTTGAAATGCGTTTCAAAAGACCAAAATATTTGAGAAAAAATCCATATTGGCATTTTATACCATAAGGTGTCAAGTTGTCAGATTTATTTATTAAATTTAAATTTTTCGCAATACTGCAAGTGTTATGCTCATGAAATTTTTTTGTAAAATTTGTTTTAGATTTTAAATTTTTATCTTTATTATGTTTATAAATTAATATTTTGACTAATGTGTTGAATTAAATTCATTTTTATCAAATTTAAACATATTTTTGAAATTTTTTGTTTCCAAAATATAGAGTTTCCTACTCTATAAATTTTTTTGTAAGATTTGTTTGAGTTTATAAATTTTAAAATTCTTCAAATATTTTTATTAAATTTATATTAA
Source organism: Adansonia madagascariensis (assembly GCA_038381835.1). Classification (NCBI taxonomy): domain Eukaryota; kingdom Viridiplantae; phylum Streptophyta; class Magnoliopsida; order Malvales; family Malvaceae; genus Adansonia; species Adansonia madagascariensis. The sequence continues at coordinate 22,038 of JBBYHL010021032.1, forward strand.
ATTAGTTTTTAAATATTCAATTTATTTATGAGTTTTGAATTTTTTCAAATATCAATTTGTCTTTTGAAAGATTCTTTTTGTAAAATTTTATGAGTTTTAGAAAATTTTAAATACAATTTTCTTATAGATAAAATTTCTTAAAAATTTCTTTCAGAATTTTTATATTAAAATTTTATTAATTTTATTTTTTATGGGCCAAAATTTACCTTTTTCCATTCCATGTGTTCTAACACTTGATAATTTTTATGATAGACCCAATAAGCTCATTAATTTTCCAACAAGCCAAATGCACTTGCCAAGTCTTTTTGTCATTTTTTTATCAAGCCCATTTCTCTCTTTACAAGCCTAACAAGCCATTTTTTATTATTTCAACAAGTCCATTTTATTTTTTATAAGGCCCAATTATGCTCGTTTTAATTTTACGAGAGAACCCAATAATGATTTATCTCTCCATGATTTTATTAATTCTTTTTTGAGTCCAGAATTTCATTTGGATATTTAATTGGGCTTTTTACATTTTTAAATTTGGAAATAAAGTTATTAATTTACAACTTTTAGTTTCTTACAATTTAGTCCTTCTAATACATTTTTTTCATGAATTTTATGATTATGACCCTATTTTTTTTTCATTTTTTCCATTCTCAAAATTTTTATTTATATTTACTTTAATTGTGGAATTTAGTGATTTAGTTGCATGAACTAGATTGGTTGGAATTTAATTTTTTTCGTAACTAATTTAGTTACATTTAAACTATAAATTAAATTAATATTTTTTTAAATCATCATAAAACCTAAAGGTGGCCCACATTTGGCTTTTTTACTAGAATGGGATGAATGAATTAAGGCTTATTATGACCTAGAAAAATCAATCAAATAAATTAACAAAATAAATAAATAAAATAATAAATGGAATTTTGTAAAAATTTTTAGAGCCAATTCGGCCAAGGGGTTTTCTTACACCCCTTGGCTAAATTCCATCCCTTTTCTTACACCTTTTGGCTGAATTCCATCCCCTATAAATAAGGGATGGTTTGTTCATTTTAGAGACTTTAGCTTTCCTTAACAAAAAAAAAAAACTAAAAAACACAAAATTTTCTTCAGTTTTCAAGCTTTTTAAGGTAAAAGTACTTAGAGATTTTTAGTTTTTGTTACTTTTATTTGTTCCTTCTTTTGCTGAGCCAAAATCATGCTTGTGCTCATGAATTTTTATCCATGTTTAAACACCAAGTATGATGGATATGAACAAAGTTTCTTGATTTTTTTTGTTTTATTTAATTTTTATTAGCAATAAGTTGATTTTTATCATGATAATTTGTGTTTATTGGTAGAAATATTGTTATTTTTGTGTATTTATTTTTTCTATTTTTTTAATATTTTCATGTTGATTTATTCATTATGTCTCATGTTTTTATGGATCTTTATGTTAGATAAAAATTATATCATGTATTTATACTGATACTCATGAAAATATGTTATGAAAAAATTATTTCTAGTGGAAACACATACTACCTAAAATATATGTTGACCTTTGAATTTTTTTTAATGCTTGATTTTATGATATTTTATTTTATTTTAAACTTGTAAAGGCATAAAAAAATTTTTCCAAAATTTTCAAGGCCTTGGAAAGATATTTCCATGCTTGACGGAAAATAATATATATGATTTTGAGATGTTTTAACTTTTAGGCTATTTTGTCATTATGCAAGTTTAGGGACTAAATTACAAAAATCATAAAAATTATTTCAAGGCCATCCAAGCTTGGCTGAGAGCTTCATATATCCATGGGGATGTATTTTGTGTATTTTTAACATGTTAAAAAATATTTTATGCATTCGTAACCTTTTAGGACCTTTTGTAATTTTAAAAAGTTTAAGGACTAATTTACAAAAATAAAAAAATTGTTTCAAGGCCATGAGTGTTTGGCCGAATGCTTATTGTGACTTTTAGTATGATTTCCTTGATTTTTGTGATGTGTTTGATGTTTATTTATGGTTTTCTCTCGTATGAGGACTAAATTGAAGAAATGAAAAAGTATTGAATTTATAGGAAAAACCTAGCATTTTTGGGGGCAAAACAATAATTTTTACCATGAAAATTTCTCATTTAGGATATTTTGGTCATTTTGGAGTGTTTCAAGCTTTCCTTCGATTTTTTGATGGGGTGTCAAAAGTATTAAAACCTTTCATATTCCTCCAGTTCTTCATTAGGGTACAATATGTAATTTTTAAAATTTAAGGCTTAATTACATTTTTTGCATTTTGGGTCACCTTTAATATTTTAATTACCTATTTAGTGTAAATTATTATTTCCTATCATTTTTAGGTTACTTAGGCATGTGGAAGCAGTTGTGGTAGACCTTTTCGATCAGTTGCAATGAAATATGATCCTGCCCCTGCAAATTTAGCTGAAATAATTTGAGCATTGAATATATGCCAAAAGTAGGCCATGGGAGATATTTTAGGAGTGCGTTTTTATTATAATGTAAGCCCAAAGTCACTTTTTGGGTGAACGTGCTGATAAGGTCAAGCCATACTTTCCATATTGCATTCCTCTTCAGGAGTTCACTAAGAAAGAGTGGCCTAAGTATGGAACCAAAAGCCAATGAGTTGAGACATTTAAGAATTTGCCTTTCGGTGATATAACATGGACAACACCCTGGTTTTCTCCAAAAGCCTTTTTATATCGGTGTGGTGATCTTTTCTTTGTACCTTTGTTAGGTATCTAGGGTACTGTAGTGTTTGCACCATTATTAGTCCACAGATAGTGTAGGTCATGATAGTTCATCCCCATGACTTCTAAGATAGTCGTTATGGATCTCGAATATCAAGGAGAAGGTTATAGAAAAACACTTCAGTCAATCCATTTTGCACTAGAGGGAAAGATATGAGTCAAGACTAAGGGCATAAACTGATCAGACTACCCCAGGTTATGATGCTTAGAGAAGCATTCAAGGTGCAACATGATTATCCCTGACATAGATGGAATTATTCATAGGGTACCTATCTAACCAAAGCCTCTCATGCCTTTTGAAGTCGACTTGATAAAAGAGGAAGCTAAGAGAGAGCGAAAAAGAATGGGTGATGATAACTAAGCTCTTTATAAAAAAGTTATGTAATTAAAGATAAAGATCGAAGTAAAAAAAAGGATGTTCAAATGATGGAAGAAAAATATAATTTGATGAAGCAAGATTAGATCGAGTAGAATAAAAAAAATAAAGCTTGTCAGGATATCCAAGAGCTCAGGTAAAACCTCTAAGAGGATCCCTGAGGAAGTTTATAAGCTTTGTGAAGAGTTAGGGGTATGGAAAGCAAAAGCCTTAGAAGGAGGTGTTAAAGAAGTTGTTTTTGATTGAGAAAAAAAAAGACATGTTGACGTTTTTGCTCAGTTAAAAAGATTTATAGAAAGAAATGAACCACTCAGAGAAGCCTTGGATAAAGAACAAGGAAGAGTATCTCAGTTGCTTTAGGAAAGGGAAGTCCTTGCAATGATTATTGAGGAAAAAAGGCAAGTACCACAATGGTAGAAGGATAATATCAGTGCCTGGGCTTAAGCTTGTCAAGAGATGGTCACATATTCGAATAATAAACTATAGTGGGTTGAGATTGAATGTAAAAGATGGAAAGTTAATTCTATTGTTCGACAGATCTACATTGACCAGCTTATGAAACAGATTCATTCAGCAGTGATCCAGTTAAGAAAGATAGTGGAAAGAATCCAAGTCCTGAAGTGTTGAATAAATCCAATAGGGGAATATAGGCCTATCATACTTAAATTTCTAGAACATGCTCAACAACAATATGAGCAAGTTAGGACTTTTCTTGGGTGTAATTCATATATGATCAATAATATGTAATCCTCTAGAAAATTAATGAAAATTTTTTACTTTAAATTTTTTGCTAAATCAAGTGTTCCTACAATTACGTTCATAGCTTCATACCATGCATGCACATATGTACATAACATTCATTAGTGTACTAATTCATAAATAAAAATTAACTTATAGAAATTTGGAATTTTAAGGTTTCAATATTGAGAGATCAATGAAACCACCACCCACATATCGGTATTATGCTTGACTTAAAGCAAGGAGAATGGTGAAAGATCCTTTAGCAAGGCTTGAACGGCTAGAAAGTTAATGAAAGGCCCAAGAGGCCATAATGAAAAGGCAAGAAGAATTGTATGCATAAATTACAAGATTAATAGAACTACAATGGCAAGGGAGTTCGCTCACCAACACCCAAAAGGTACTACTAGTGCTCCTGCCAAGACATTCGAGTGGTGAACTTGAAGCACCATTGGCAAATGTTCAAGAAAAACAGATAAATACCTAAAACTCATAATAAAATGTTCTTGGGGTTACTCTGTCACTAGTCATTCGTTATTAATCCTAATGCTCTTTCACAAAGGGCAAATATAAAAGCTACATATGCATGATAATAGTCAGCAACTCCTGCCTTTAATAAGGAAGAAAAACATAAGCAGAGAGGAGAAGGCTAACCGAAAAAAATTAACAAAGAAAAATTACAGCTTATTGAAAGGAGGCTTGAGGCTATAGAAAAAGATAAGCTTTACACCACTGTGGATGTTAAGAACCTTAGCTTAGTACTGGATTTAGTCTTCCCACCAAAGTTAAAGATGTTGGAATTTAAGAAATACAGGGGCACTACATCCCTTAAGCGCATATTAAGATGGTTATTCAAAAAATGGCTGGATATTCATATGATGACAAGCTTCTTATTCATTGCTTTCAAGAAAACTTGTCAAGTCAGCATTCAATTAGTATAATAGTTTGAATCGTAATCAAATTCAATGTTGGTCCTTTTGGCCTTTTGGCCAACACATTTCTACAACAACATAAACAAATAGCTCAGTAGGTATCAAGAGACTAACTTTTCAAAACATAGAGAAAAAGCCCACAAAATCCTTCGAGGAATATGTTCAAAGATAAAGGGATAGGGCCTCTCAAGTGCAAACCCGATTGACTGAAAAGGAAACTACCATGCTATTTGTAAATACTTTACACCCTCATTACTATGATAAGTTGGTAGAAATGTGACCAAAAATTTCTTCAACCTTGTTATCTTTAGGGAAATGATTGACATAGTTATAAAAGCTGGAAAGATTGCAACTGGTGAATCTTCTACTGTAAAGAAGATTAGACCTGATAGAAAAAAGAAAGATTCTTTATCCGTCAACTACACTAGTTAACTATTATGCCAATAACCTCACCCTTTTTATCGAAATCAAGGATCCCAAAGCACATATTCTTTTAATCAACCCAAACTCTTGTTCTGTCAACATCACAAACCATTACCTTAAATCCTCCTCAAAATCCACCAAGGCCTAATGCTAATCAACCAACCCAAAAAACTGATTAGCTCATACCTTGTTATGAGCTTTTTCCTTATTCTTACAAAGAAATATTTGATAAACTTCTTGAGGCTTGATTATTAGCCTAATTTTCTATCATATAAAGGCAATCTTTCTAGCTGGTATGACCCAAATGCTCACTATAAATATCACATAATAATGGGTCACTCAATTGAAAATTTTCCTGCTTTTAAGAGAAATGTCTAAAGTTTTGTTGAAAAAGGTTCATTTAGATTTGAAAATGCCTCAAGGCCTAATGTTGTAGCAAATCCTTTACCTAATCATTCTAAACCTTGTGTTAGCGCCCTGATCACTAAGAAAGAGTGGTGGGTGAAGAAAGATATCTAAAAGGATAAGACCTTAATGTAAAAAGTTTGGTGGTTCTAACTGAAGGCCAAATCCTTGGTCAGAATCACAAATATATGGCTTACCAATCAGATCTCAGGTTTAACTTCTATAGGTTTAATGCCACCTAAGGACATAAGTTATAAAGTGATCTAGAATTTTTAGCTTTAATTGAAAGGATGCTAGATAGTGGAGAATTTGAATTTTATACAGAAGTTAGATAAAAAATGAAAGTTAGTTAATATGACCAGTGAAGGGCTATCATAATGGCCATATGCTTTTGGTCGCCTCTTTATCATTTATTGTAATTAACCAAAGCCTACACGTCCTTAAACTGAAATTGTTCTAAAACTTATAAGTAGGACTCCAACACTTTTCTATATAAGGATAACAACTAGGCGCCATGAGATATAATGCTGGAGTAGCAACTCCAGAAGCCATGGCAAGTCAATTAGCTATTGTTGAGATTATAGATGTTAGTCATGTGACTCGAAGCAATCACATTTATGGCCAAGAAACTAGTGAATCCAGTGTTAAAGCAAACACAAAATGACAAACATTTGGGAAAGCTACAATTACTGAAGATATTTTTTAGAGGTTTAGAAGCCCGTTAAAGAAAATGAGCTACTAAATTTCTAAAATTCATAGAACTAAGTGAGTATAGCACTGCAAAGCAATTAAAACAATAGCCAAAAAAATTTCTTTGCCAGTTTTGTTTCTCAATTTAAAGGAGCACCGAAATGCTCTACTAAAAGTCCTCAATTAGGCCTATGTCCCATAAGATATATCAGATTACAAGCTTGACCGTTGGTACATAATGTTGTCACCGATAATTTTATTTCACCCAATGATAATGAAATTTCACCAAGAGGAATTACTTCCATAAAAGCTCATCATTATTCCATACTGATTATTATTTCATCATGAGTAAGCATTAACAAACAGATATCATAAGAGTTTAATACGAGAATGGTCATAAAAGTGCAAGGGCTTATCAGATCAAACAAGGAACACAAAACTTATTATTGCACATAGCTATAATACCCGCCACCATAAGCCAATTAGGGAAAATGATCATCAAGCATACATCGAGTGGCTCAAGTTGATATATAAAGAGTCTTAGGACCAAATGCTTCATTAACAAGATAAAATGTAAGCATAAATTATAAAGCATATAGAGCTAATGATGGCCTCCATTAAGGAAAAGATATAAGCCAGTGTTGTAGATACTAACAAAAAGCAGACTAAACCAGAAAATCATCCCACCAATAGTATTAAGGCTACACATGAAAAAACTTATTAAGGGCACTAGCCTAACTCAACGTTAGCCCTATGGTACCATCAATGATTTGCTTAAACCCCATGGCAATGAATAATTTACCTCAAGATTTTGAGGGGTGAATATGAGGTCCATTCGATTGATCCCCTAGAGTTCAGTCATAACTAACAAAAAAAGATAGATGGTTAGAAGTCTTGACGTCCACTGATGATATAAACAAGTATCAACCTTTGGAAAAATGCTTTTGAGTTATCAAAAGGAGTGACAAATTCAAAGCTATCGATGTTAAATCTTTGTTTTTGCTGTCTAATTTTATTATTACCCTAAAGTTTAAGGTACCAAATTTTAAAAAGTTCAACAGAACTACAAAACTATGCATATCCAAATTTAAAAGAAAAAAGCCAGGTATGAATGGGATGAAAAGCTTTTCATCCATTATTTTCAACATAGCTTGATTAGGGTGGCTTCTTGGTGGTACATTAAACTCGATAATGTCAAAATTCAGTCATTAGCAGATTTCGCTAGAGCTTTTTTGAATTAATACCAACATATGTTGGATTAAGCTCCTGATTATTTCTCTTTCATGAACTAAGAGAAAATGTCAACTGAAAGTTTTAAGTAATATAACTAATAATGAAAAAAAGAGGCAATCTTGCTTCAGCCCCTCTGATAGAAAAAGAGATGACTGTAATGCTCATAAATACCCTACGTGCCTTATACTATGACAAACTAATAGGGAATGACACTAAAAAGTTTGTTGATCTTGTTTTTTTCAACCAAATGATAGATGTAGACACCTTATTTTATCCGAACCAGTTTTCGACATCCTAGGAGTTAGGTAAAAGATGATAAATTAAAAAAATAAAAATAAAAGCTAAGGGGTTATTGCTGCGCACCGTGTCACCAGGCACTATTAGGCAACACGACACTAGGTAAAAATTTTTTTTAGGAAGATCTAAAATGCCTATAGGCTGTATTAAAGAAAATGCAAAAATGAGGCATCAAAGGCCACTTTTCATGGTGTCACAAGGTTATTCAAATGAATACACAAGTCAATTTTCATTATTTGTAACCAAGTTGAGGTAAATTAGGAAGCCACAGCTATGTACAAGTTATATTAGGGTGCAAGTATTGATACGAGGCCTTTAAATGCAAAAAAACTTGAATTTTCACATGTAGCATCGATGCAAAAGGGTTTGGTATCGATACAAGAGGGTTTGGTATCGATACCTAAGGTGTGGTATCGATACCTGGCATGTTTGTATCGATACAGACCTTAGTAGTAGCTAAAGTTATGATTTTTGGCAAAATGTATTGATACACAAGCATGAGTATCGATACAAATCCATGGAGTATCGATACTATTCTCTAAGTCTCGACACTGGAAACATTTTTTGCTCTTAGTATCAATACACAACTTATTGTATCGATACTCAGGAGTAGAAAGTACCTTGTGTATCGATGCAACATGTTTTGTATCGATATTTTTCCTAGTTCAAGCCATTTTCAGGCTTTGAAAACCCAATGAAACATGTTTTTGCACTAAGGAACAATCATAAAACATTGCAAACCTCAACTATAGGTTCATTAATGGATTCTAACAAACTTTTGGAGTTCAAATAATTAATGACAAAGGTCACTTTCATAAAATATATGGGTGTAAAAAGGTATGGCAGGCATATCTCTAGTTGCAGGCTGTCACAACCCTTTTGCCTTCTTGCTCAGCATGGCAGTACCAATAAGAAGAGAGTTAACTTAGCATGGTAGTGGAGATGTCCCCTGGTGCAGAAGAGAAAAATCAAAAGTGCCCTTTGCATTGTCTTCTAAAAGCAAGGGCTAAGCATTGAAAAAAACACTACCAGCTATCTCACAAAAAAAAACATTCAGCTATCAAAAAGCTCTCCAGCAATCCCAGAACACTCTCAATATATTCCCACATATCTTCCACCAACTCTAGCAAGTTCACCAAAAATGTTGTTCCATTGTTTTTCACCTTCAAACAACCTCTATTGCCATAGTTCCTTCAAACCACTACCAGAACCCTTTCAAAAACTCAACCTTTCACATATTTTCATCCTCAAAACACCCCATGAACAACTACATTACTAGAAAGCTGCTTTCTTTCACCCTTTTCTTTCTAAACAATAGCGAAAAAAAGGTAGGAATTGAGCTTAAAGTTACTACTTTAAAAAAGGATAAACTTTAAGATTTTGCTGGTATATTTTTACCTTGTTCCATGTATTTTCTATTTTGATCATCCATTTCATTTTAGCGAACCCTTCATGTTACCATGACCCTCCTAATACTCCCAGGCATCTTTGTTTCCTTGGTTGTGGTAGTCCTAGGATCTTGATGAACTTTTTGACACCTTGATGCTGTTAGATATATAAACTCACCATGCTTCATTTTTATCATCATACAGCCTCTTTTCATGCATATTTTGCCATGTTCCTTCCATATTCACATATCTATTTCACATTTAAATGGTCACCTTAATGTGTCTTAATATGTTCAAATATTTTTCTTGGTTTTAAAGAGGCTCATGAAATAAAAATGCTGTCTTGACAACTCCAACATCCACTCCTATGTACAAACATGTTTATATCATCTCCATGCACCCTATTTGTCATCTTTTTACATCTATGTCACCCATTTCCATGTCAAAATGTCATTTTTGCTTGTTTGCATGTTTAATCCATGTATATATTTGTATTTGCTGTATTTTGTTCATGATATCTCCATTAAAATGCTTACTTGTCTCTTGCAAACTAATTTTTAGAAAAATCACTAAGTTAAGTTCATGTTACCTCTAATAAATGAAGAATAGCATGGACTTAATGCTTTCATTAAATTGGTCTACCAATCTTGGGGGTAAATCAACATTTCAACTCTAGATTTCATGGTGAAATATGTTTATTTTTTTTAAAAAAAAAAAGAAATCCTTTTTAGTATTAAGCCTTGATCTCGAGTCTTATATTCATTTTAGAATGGGTTGTTCCATCATCCCAAACTACTTCAAGATTGTGGAATGAACTTGTGAAGCCCGTGTTACTTTCTATCACAGACGTTTTAACGTCCTAAGCCCAAGTCTATCTTCAAAAAAATCAAAATATCAAATAATTCCCCTATTTTTGCTTTGGCAGCACTATAGTTTGAATTTGAAAAATTATTTTTCTAATACTTTTCCTTTAAAGGGCATCGAATTACCTCTCTAATGGTGCCTTATTTGCCCTCGAATCATCCCGGATGAGGGAGTTATGATTTTCAAATCTTTGCTATCTGAAACCTTCGAACCAATGTGCAACATTCTGTTTTAGGCCATTCGACCCATCAAATGATTTTTACAAAATTTTCAAATATTGTCCCCAAAAATTTCACAAAATTACCTTTCTAGAAAGGTATTATCTATGATCTAACGATCCCGGATAAGCTTAGAATGATTTTTTGAAATCCATCATACCCTTTTAATTGTACATGCCGCTAGTGTTAAGATGAACCTAACGTCAAAAATTAATTCCACCTAGAAAGTGATTTTCTAGAATTTTCAAAATATTTTTATATTAAACCTTGTGGAGTTACCTTTCCAATGATACCTTAGTTACCCTTTAAAGTCTTCGAATGAGCCCAAACAAAATCCAAAAACTTAGATGACATGATGTTGTCCCCTATTTTTAACCTAATTTTTGAATCCCTTTTTATCGAGATGTTAGGATGTCTTGAAAATGTGCCTGATTGATTCCCCATAACATCAACCCCTTTTGACTCGGATCAAGATTAAAATACAGAAAATAGGATTTCATATTAAAATTTTCTCTAGTGAAGATACTCCAACTCCACTACTCAAAGAAGATACTCTAACCCTATTTTTTAAAAAAATAATATTCTTTATTCCTAACTATTTTCATAACTCTATTTTAATGGACACTCCAACCCCATATCTCTGAGAGGATACTCCAAGCCACTTTACCTTAAAACTTTATATTTTTCTCTCTTTCAGATGCCTTAAACTGTTTTGATAAAAATTATCTTTGTTCTTTAAATTATCATCGAATCCAAATCGATCTCTAAATTATCATTTGGGTTATTCTTCAATAATCGAAGGCAATTATGAGAAACATTTCCATCGCCCCTTTTTTTCATATTTTTTTGTTTGTGATTGCTTGTTTATGATATTATTATATTTCTTATTTTTTGCCTCACTAACTTGTTTCTTTTTGTCATGTTATTGTGCATTCATATTTAAAATTCATTTTCTAATGAAATTTATGAGGCGATGTTTCATGTTGGTATCCCTCCAGTGCCTAATACTAAACATCCAATCTTTAAAATCCAATTCGAAAATCATTTTCTTAAAAAGTCCCTATATTCCTCACATCTCCGAGTCGCATAGGTGATCTAATTTTTCTTAAAAAGAAACCTGGATTCACATTTTCCAAAACTTCATGCATTAAAAAAGATTATATCTAAATAGAGACCAAATGGAATCGATTTAACAAAAGCCAAAGTAAGATATAGTTAGCATGTACTGATTTTGGATGTTGTAGGGATGCTAGTCCTTCCCTGCATGTAACCAACTCCCAAGCCTAACCAACGAATCTTTGGACTTTGTAGACCTTGAAATCAGTGCTTCAAGTTTCGTAACTCGTATATTGTTTTCCATAGGTGTTCGATCTTTCCTAGCCTAAATATCAGTAGTGACTCCAAGTTTATGGCCACTTCATGGTGGCCATTAGGGTCCAATTGGATGAGTGACTTCTCTGACGGTCCCTATCCCTTTCATATCATCACGCCTAATACAAATCCTAATCAAGGGATAGCTCAAAGGCTCGACCACAACCAACCATCATTTATTTTTAAGTCGAGCACGCTATGCCCTTTGGATCACTCAAAGTTTAAGGTCGAGCATGTGGCGACAGCTTGGCAACTCCACTAGGGACTATAGAGAGTTAGGCTTATAACTAGCTATTTTTCACTAGGCTTTCGGTTTTTTAGTTTCGATGATTATATAGATATAATTCTCTTTTATTTTTGCCTATTAATTTCTATTGTTTATGTTTTTGTCCTATGATTGTTAGGGATTATTTGTGCCCAAATAAATATTGATTCGAATAAATATGGTAACATGGGAATAAAACAAAAAGGTTTGATTATTTCCTCGACACACATCGTGCACTTGCATTTGCAATAGATTCCCTACATACACCATGGTGTGATTAGTGTCTGAATTATTAGGAGGAAGTAAGCCATCTGTCTTCATGAGTAACCTTCCGCATAGGCATAGGAAGACCTTTTGGGATGTAAACTACCTATGTCTCTTATGAGTACTCTTCTGCACTTACATAGGGAAATACATCCACCAGATTGAACCTGTTCCTCCAAACTCGTGATGGGCCTAGGATCAAGGTGCTTCAGCTGGTCTTACCAAATGGAGGAATGATTTAGATACTGAAATAGGCATCAACTTAAACCCATGTAGTGAACCCTACGAGCTAAACCATGTCAAGCCATACTGGATGCTACTAGAATAACTCAAAGATTAGGGCTGCTGGGGGAAGCATTTTTTACCTTTACTCCTACATACCATTAGTTACACGGGCAATGATGGGTGAACTTTGTCACCCGCATTTATCCTTTAATTTTCATGATTATTCTTTTAGGATATGCCATTATGTTTTATGGCAAATCCTCTTTTATAAGTGGGTTAGTACAAGTAAATACCATTACCTGTAATGCCATCTTGAAATAGTCATATCCAAGCAAGATAGGCCATCATGTTGCCTGAATGACGACTTAGCATGTATGGTGATGAATGAACATCATCGTTTAGATGGTCAGTTTTAATCCTTGCGAGGTATCATGTTACTTCATGAAAAGACAATTTTAATATGGGTATGTCCGTATGCTACCTATTCAATGCCTTAACATTTGTGATCATCTTATCTGCCCTAGACGTCGTATCGCCTATTTTGAGGGCAAATTTTATGATTTCTTCCATTTCTTACCTTTTGCTTATTATTTAATATTGGTTACTAACTTATTCACTTTTTGCTTTTCTTTTTCACCATGCATCATTTCATTATAATTACTGTCATCATGGGACAATTGGCTCTAATGGATTAGTGTTCACGAATGGGCATCTGTCATAGAGCAACAGTCCAGTTCAGAGCTAAGGCCTTTTGAAGAAGTTCGAGCATGGTCGAAGTGCGACAGCATAAAGATAGGGATGTTCTAAAATAAGGGTATGCCTCAGTATTGCATGAAAGGATCAAGATAGAGTACTGTTAAAATGATTGGCATGATCTAAGGATCATATGGACTAATTACGATAGTACTAAAAGGGAGTCATTCACAAAGAGATACAAAGATATTGTTGTTTTACTCCAAGTTTATTTGGATGTCAGTTTGTTGCAAGCGACCTCTCAGTTTGGAATCCAACATATGGTGTTTCACTTTTAATCATAAAGACTTAATATGCACGGTTGATGAATACACTGCATTACTCAACATTGAGAAAGCAAAGGTTGATAGAATATATTGTAAAGTGTTGAATCCTTTAACCATCAAGAAAAAATTAGCTTAAATCCTCAGGGCAATGAAGTATTGGATTGAGAGCCATATCAAAACAAAGAGGAATAATGAATGCATCTTATGGGCTAGTTTAAAAAAAGCAATGGCGAGTACTATTAGCATCCGAAAAATCCAAGATATCTATGCTTTGGAAATATATGGTCTAGTTATATTCCCAAAGACATTTGGCTATGTTGAAGCTACGATAGCAGATGTCTTTTCTCATTTATGCTGTAACATCAATCCTTCACCTGCCATCCTTACCGAAACTATTCGAGATCATGATTTTGCAAGGAAATAGGAACGGATTGATTCATCGAATATGCACTGCTCTTTCATATTTGGCTCATCAATCATTTTGGCCTTGAAGAAAGTAGGACGTCATCTTGCTTCTTACCCAACTTTAGCACTATCTCTAATGTACTTGAGAAGGAATGGCCTCAAGATAAATTTGAAGAGTAATGGGTCTAAAAGTTTCAGAGCCTCAAAAAAGAGAAGGTAACATGGTAGACCTCTTGGTTTTTCCCACAAACATTTATATATTGCAAAGAGTACAGCTGTGTACTGCTCATGCGATTATGGGGAAGTACTAGCGATGCCCCTCTTTTACTCCTTCGATATTTTCGATGCTATCAGTTCATCCTCTTCATCCAAGACCTAGAGTTATGGGATTTCAACTATGGCGAGCCCAACTACAAGTCAAAAGTCTAGCTAGCTTTTCAAGCATGGAAATAAACCGACTGCATCGAGAGGTACTGGAGAAAGAGTAGTATGACCCCAGGATATGATGACTAGAGGATCCGTCATGTTAAAGACACCTGGCCCCTATCTAGTATTAGGACATCATAAATGCCGCTTAATGATTTTTTTTCTAAGATTGAATTACTCAAGCAAGAGTTCGAATAAGAAAAGGTAACCTTTGCCAAGGAGATTACTCGATTAAAAGAGGAAAATAGTAAATTAAAAATGAACCTCCACCTCAGAGATGGTGAGATAAATAGGGCTGTCAAGGAGAAAAACCACCTCAAGGAGGATCTTAAGAGCTTGAAAAGAGACTATGCAACCCTTAAAAAAGCAAGCAAGTCTCGAAGACTTGGAAAGTCATCAATCAAGTGGAGGACAAAAATTACTACTCTCGAGAAAAAACTACACCAATAGAGAGAAGCTGCTAGGGCCAATAGGGAAAAGCTTGTTAGAACCCAGCTCTTGCATCAACTTATCGAAAGGGGAATAAATAGTTAGAGGCTCGAGTCTGGGATTTGAGAGCAAACCAAGCCAAAAATGAAATTAGGTCACTTAGAATCCAAGACTTAGAGCATTCTCTTTAAGCTGGCCAAGACCAAGTTGATGCACTACTGAGAGCCTCCAAACATCGGGAGCAAGAATGGCTTCAAGTGGTTGATCATGCATGCCAAAACCAACAAGACTATCATTGCTATCTCACAAAGTAGATCCATGCAGCTTCGTTGGAGGCTGAGAACATGATGGATGTAGCTCGATCTTTGACACTTGATATCTTACCCATTGGAGCCCACGAGCAAGAGTTGTTATATTTCTTGGATTACGTAATCAAGCAATGTAACTGTGTCAGGCTTTTTCGAATGTAATCACATGTAATTAAGGCATTTTATTGCTTTAATGAAAGATGGTACTGGTAGAGCTATCCCTTTGCCCAATTGTCCTTTTTGCATTTGCATAATTAACCTAATCCTTTCATGGTTTTTATTCATTCATCCTTATTGCATCAAACATATGCATGAACATGCCTTAAAGGCCTAATTCGAAATAATTTAAAGTGAAGGTGATAAAAAACATGAAATCTACACTTTGCAATCGATATAACACTCACAATCATCGAAAAGTGATGGAAAATGATCACTAGGCCCACATCAAAAGACTCAAACTTATGTATAGAGAATCCTAAGAGTAGGCATTCTGTAAAAATAAGGAACTTCAAGCACAGATCACTAAGCTAAATAAACTATTGTCCACTGCATTAAAGAAAAAAGGGCAAACGAGCATAGTTGAGATAAGGAAAAAATCAGCTCACCTTAAAAGCAATTTAGATGGTGGTGCTGGGGCCACCAATGCTCTAGAAGGGGCACTACATCAGCAACACCCTTCGGCAATGAACATCCCACCATTTTAGCTATTTATTTATATCAACCCTACAAAAGCATCCCATTTAATTCAAGGATTTTAAGGCCCAGGCTCTTCACTGTCAAGGCCTATAGTCCCAAACTTTGATGAGCACACAGAGCAAGAGAAAGCAAAGAGGCCTTTAGAAAATGGTGAGGACTTGGATAAGTATCACTCATTAGGGAATTGTCTTCGAGTTGTGGAAGGAAATAACAAATTTGGAATTGTAGAAGCAAAGTCATTAGGGCTAGTTTTGAGCCTCATCATCCCATCCAAGTTTAAAGTGCCTGATTTTGAAAAATACAATGGGACTACTGACCCTACTACCTATTTTTGCATGTATTGTCATAAAATGGCGGGACACGAAAAGAATAAGAAGCCACTGATTCATTGCTTCTAAGGCAGCCTGACTGGGGTAGCCCTCCGATGGTACATAGGGCTCGATCCTGTAAGAATTTAGACATGGGTAGACTTGGCATGCGTATTCCTTAAACAGTGTAAGCATGTGTCTGATTGGGTTCTAGACCATCTCTTTCTCATGAACATGGAGAAGAAATCTTCCAAGAGTTTTAGACGGTATGCTCAAAGAAGGAGGGAAGAGGCAGCTCAAGTTCACCCTCCTCTAACTAAAAAAGAAATGACAGTTATGTACTTCCTAAGAAGCATATGGATTAGTCAAAAAGATAGTAAATATAGGTAAGAAGAGAGAAGTGAAAGCTGTAAGCTAGAACCATGCTATGTTTAATCAAAGTCTGCATTTAGCACAGCCTATGTACTTCCCAAGCATGTTGAATACAGGTCTTACCCCTTACTTATTAGCACCGCAATTAGTCTACACAATGATTTTACTTTTGCAATGAGCTTTGTACCAAATCCCATGCAAAGTACGGGCCAAAATGCACAGCCTTGTAATATGCACAATGCAAGAGCTCTGAATAACCAACAAGCATCCCAAGAAAGTGAGCACTTTGAACCACTCCCTTACTCGTATAAAAAGATCTACTCTCGTTTATTGGCAGGCAAACTAGTGGCTTCAGTATTCATGAACCCAAGATCACCATCATACCTTAAATGGTATGATAAGAATGCTTATTATGAATACCAGGTAGGAGTACAAGGCGACTCCATTGAGAACTGCACTTCGTTCAAAAGAAAGGTGTAGGCTTTACAAGAAAAAAAGTGATCAAGATTAAGTAAGGTCCTGGACCCAATGTGGAGGCCAACGCACTCCCTAATCACACTGAACTAAGAGTGAATACGATAATCAATAAAAAAGGTCGTTAAATTAAAAGAAGTGTGGCAGAAGTCAAAACCCCAAAGAGTAAGGTCTGGCAGGCTTTCGTGAAAATAAAAATAGTAACAGATAAGAAAAGTCAAAAAAATTGATGTTGATACATCTTGCTATCACTGTGGTCAAGAACACGACTTGCAACATTGTCCATTATTCTTGAAGATGGTCCAAGGGATAATGGATCGGTCTGAAATTGAGTTCTGCGAGGAGTGGGATAGACATGACGATGAGAGACCAGGCGGGAGTGCAAGGCCACTCCATTAATGGATCTATCAATGTTACTGACCAGGATAGACCCACCAATGGTCAGATCTCTAGTTGTCTGTCTCTTATGGGCATAAGGAAAGAACTAATGAAAGGTTTGGGCAGTATGCTACAAGATGGATGGAGGCGGCTTTTCAGATTCACCCATTACTGACAGAAAAAAGATTGTTGATTCATTGGCATATTACAAGCCCCTGATTATGAAAAGGTAGTGAGAAGCTTTCCGAAAAACTTAGCGGATATGGTTATACTCTGTGGAAAAATCAATGAGGCCATGAAAAATGAATTGAGAAGAAAATGTATCTACGAAGACAAAGGGAAAGGAAAAATGAAGGCTACTAAGCAATCAAAATCTAGCACTGAAGCCAGTACACCTTCAACTTATGCTGAGTTTGACCTAAAGGAAATAATCATTGAAGAAAACTACAAGATTGTGGAAAACATAGAAGATGTTTGGATGCTAATAAATTTGGTTTGGCAAATCCTGGTGCAAGCTAAGCTACTTAATGCAACCGAAAAGATAGAGGGAAGGATAGACAACTACTATGATTCCATACTATTTATAGCCATACTCTTCAAACATGCAAAAAGTTTCGCCTAATGGTTGAAAGGATGATGAACGAGGGTAGCATCGAATTTTATGATGAAAAGCAAACCTAGCATACTGAGTCTACAAATACAACATCATTCATCAATGCACTAGAAGAAAAAAAGGGTAATTTCCCTTACAGGATTGGAAAGCCATTAATTTTGTATGACAATTGATTGAAAGTTAAAGTTGACCCCGTTCAACCTCTACCAAAGATGATTGTTTAACTTCCATCTCCTTTTCCGTATAAAGATGATAAGGCAGTTCTTTAGAACTATGAAAGTGAAACCTTAATCATTAGAGACTCTACCCAGCAAGCAGCAAGTGTTGACCCATCAGGGATAAGCCACCCAACTCAAAACGGTCGATGCCATGTCCTGACAGCATCAAAAAATAGCACTGAGCAAGAGAATGACAATCTTATTTCTCAAGCATTGAAGTCTGTAACCAAGAACTCAGATTTGATAGCTATCAAGGATCCAGTGTGTGAGAAAAAAACTACAGAATTCCTCAAATTCTTCAAGCATAGTGAATATAGTATCGTCGATCAGTTAACAAGTAACCTGCTAAGATATCTATGTTGTCACTGCCTTTCTCAAGGTTCTGAATAAGGCCTATGTCCTTCTTGACATCTCTATAGGTCAGTTGGATCACCTAGTGAACAACATCACTGCTAACAATTACACATCTTTTAATGATGATGAAATCCCACATGGAGGAAGAGGAAATTACAAGGCCCTCTATATCACCACATATTATAAAGGCACCCCATTGTCTATGGTGCTCATTGATAATAGGTTAACCTTAAATGTAATGCTAATGTCATGCTTAAACAAGCTCCCTGTTGACATAACTCATATCCAAAATAGTCATATGATTATGTTAGTATTTGATGGAACTTGCCAGAACATTATCGGAAACATCACCATTCTATTCCAAATCGGCCCATGTACTTACGAAGTTGACTTCCACGTGATGGACATTGCTCTATCATATAACTGCCTATTGGAAAGGCTATGGATTCATTCTACTACGGTAGTACCATCATCTTTGCACTAAAATTTAAAATTCATCATCAAGAATAAAGTGTCAATACCAGAAAGGAAAAAGATATCATTATTGCTACCTTAATTGATGCCCCATATCAGAAACTTGATAAAGATATCCTCAAATCCTCTTTCCAATCCTTTGAGTTCGTCAATGCTACTTATATCAAAGAGGGATTGCCAATAGTCCAGCATCACCTATTAGAGAGCACTCACATGGCTTTGAAGTTGACTATTGGTAAAGGTGCGCAAGCTAGAAAGGGACTCAAAAAATGCCTTTAAGAAATTGCTAAAGCCTTGAAAGTGGTCAACCAAATTGACAAAAGAGGGTTAGGATTCAAGCCCAGTGCACAATGGAAAAGAAGGCAAGCTCAGAAAAACCATGAAAGAATAAGATAAGACATAAAGGATGAGCCAATGATATTCCCACCACTTCAGGAAAGTTTTTGCCTAAGAGGACATGTAAATATTGGCTCCACTAGTGCTATGCTCATATTGAATAAAGCATTCGAGGATATCTCCATTAATATGATTGACGAGCTAAAGATGTCAACTATAAGTCCAAAGATTGGTCTATGCCCTCTAGGGTTAGCTCTAAGTGTTTGGACTGAGACCGAGATTCCTGTACTATTTAAGTCTATTTTAAAGTAATGCTATAAACTAAACCTACAAGCTCTCACCCAAAAGCATTATAGGATCCTTTGTATGGGCAACTTTTATTAAGTATTATCAATGAAAATGACTAAGCATTTTGCATTCATTCTTTCTATTCATAATTTTTGCTGAGCTTAGACTTTTTTCTTCTATTTATATTATTCTTTTCCATATTTTTAGCTACCCTAGTGAAGGTGACATGAACGTTCACACTAAAACCTTCAGAATTGATTTCGAGCAACTGATTTATGTCAGTGAGGTCGAATCTAAAGGGTACCCTGAAGAGAACCCCATATCCTTAGACCTATTAACACTAGTTAAACAGGAAGAAAAATAGATATTATCTCATGAAGAACCCATTGAAACCATAGACCTTAGAATAAAAGAAGATCCAAAAAAAATGAAAATCAAAACCTTTATAAAGCTATCAACTCGAGCTGAACTAATAAGTCTTCTTTAAAAATATCGAGACATGTTTGCTTGGTCCTATCAAGACATGCCTGAACTAGATACCAACATTGTGGTTCATAAACTTCCCCTCAAACCTGAAAACAAACCAATCCAACAAAAGTTAAATAGGATGAAACTAGAAATGCTCCTTAAGATCAAAGAAGAAACTAAGAAGCAATTTGAAGTAGGATTTCTTGAGGTAGCCAAATATCCTGAATGCGTAGCCAACATAGTCCTAGTTCCTGAGAAGGACAGTAAAGTGCGAATGTGTGTGGACTATAGGGACCTGAATCGAGCCAGCCCCAAGGATAATTTTTCTCTACCTCACATTGATACCTTAGTAGACAACACTACAAAAAATGCACTATTTTCTTTCATGGATGGGTTTTCAGGCTATAATCAAATCAAAATGGTAGCTGAAGACATGGGAAAGACCACTTTCATGATAATGTGGGGAACTTTTTGCTATAAAGTGATGCCTTTTGTTTAAAAATTACCGTGGTAATATATTAAAAGGCTATGGTAACATTATTCCATGACCTTATGTACAACAAAATAAAGGTCTACGTAGATGACATGATCGTCAAATCACCAAAATAGAGTGAACATGTTGCCAATTTGCAAAAACTCTTTAAAATGTTACAAAAATACCAGCAAGTTAAATCCTGCCAAATGCACATTTGGCATCACCTCTGGTAAATTATTGGGGTTCATTGTGAGCAAGAAGGAATAGAGGTGGATTCTAACAAGGTTAAGGCTATTCAAAACCTACCACCACCTCGAACTCAAAAAAAAGTGAAAAGTTTCTTAGGAGGACTGAACTACATAGCTTGATTCATATCTCAGTTGATCGACAAATGCAATCCAATCTTTATGCTACTAAAAAAACAAAATCTTGGAGAATGAAATCAAGAGTGCCAAGAAGCTTTTGATAAGGTCAAACATTACCTTTTGAACCCTCTAGTATTTATGCCATCAGTGCCCAGACAATCACCAATTCTGTATCTATCAATCCTAGACAAGTCAATAGGCTGTGCATTAGGACAACATGTAGAATCAGGAAAAAAGGAACAAGTTATCTATTACTTGAGCAAAAAGTTTATAGAATATGAAAATAATTATTCATTCGTAGAGAAGATATGTTACGCTTTATCTTGGATGGCCTAAAGGTTAAGGCAATGCATGCTGTACCACACTACATGGTTAATTGCCAAGCTTGATCCCATCAAGTATTTATGCAAAGCCCCTGTAGACACCTTATTTTGTCTAAGCTAATTTGTAGCAATCTGGAGCATAGATGTGAGAGGGGACGATAATCACCAAATGACATTGTCGCCTAACAAAAAAGTATTTTAAGGAGGTCAAGAAGGCCTATCAAAGGTAAATGCAAAGATGTGGCATCAAATGACATAGTTCAAGGTATCTGGGGACAAAAGATATGAGAAAATTTAAATTTTACATGAATGTGTCAATACATGGTTCTCATGTGTTGATACAATGCTCCAACCGGCCAAAAATTTGAAATACCCCATTTGTATCAATACAACATGTAGATGTATCGATACATGAGCCTCTATAGCGATACAAGACCTCATGTATTGATACTAGGCCATGCCAAGACCAAAACATGTATTCTGTAAAGAAATGTATCGATACATATCAACATGTATCGATGCAGTGGTTCATAGTACTAATACAATGGTTCATAGTATCGATACAGTGATCATTGTATCGATACCATGTTCATTGTATCAATACCATCAAGGTTTTTGGACCAAATGTATCGATACATTATGCAATGTATGGATACATGTAGGCCATTTTCACAATCCGTGCATTTTTTACTCGTCCACCATTGATCCAAAACTCGATTTTAACTCATTTCTTTGCATCAAGAAAGATCAAAACCCATATCAAATT